>JAJHUR010093382.1:0-40358 GCA_027495735.1 Lutjanus campechanus | reverse complement strand
GGGGGGGGGGGGGGCGGGGGGTCTGCAGAAAACACTCCTATGGTGTGATGGTTCCACCCAGAACCCTCTCTGGAGTTTTTTTTCTGGAACCTTTCCACCATCCAAGGATGCTAACAAGAACCCACACAGGGTTCTACCGATAACCCTTTTTAATTATTAAGGGGTTCTATTCAGAACCCACCAAGGTGGTTCTACCAAGAACTTTTTGTTATATCCCAGGGGTTTTATCTAGAACACACCCAGGGAGTTCTACCGAGAACACTTTTTAATATTGAATGGGTTCCAGGTGGTTCTACCAAGAACTTTTTTAAACTTTTTTATTCAAGGACACACTTAGGGGGTCCTACCGAGAACCTTTTTACGCTCTAAGGGTTTTATCTAGAGCACAGTCAGGAGGTTGAACAAGAACCCTTTTTAATATTCAAGGGTTCTATTAGAACCCAATAAGTGGTTCTACTGAGAACTTTTTTTTTTATATCGCAGGGATTTTATCTCGAAGCATCCAGGGTGTTCTACCCAGAACCCTTTTATATTCCAAAGGTTTTATTTTGAACACAATCAGGGGGTTCTAACAAGAACCGTTTTATATTATGGTACAAAGAAGCCTTAACGAGTTCTTTAAGGATTTCAACAATCCTTAAAGAACTATTGCTTCCAGAATGGTTCTTTGAATGAAAACAGTTCTTAATGGAACCTTAAGTCTTTCAAAGAACTCTTGGTTCTGGATAGAACATCAGCCCTCTAGAAAGCACCCTTTTGGAACCCTTATTTCTAAGAGTGCAGGGAACATTCCCTCGCTTCAAAGGTTCCCCTGCGTTTTTTCATCTCTGTGCTCCAGCCCACGGCCAGAACCACGGATTAATATTTCAAAACATGTTTCTTGCTCGCACCCCCTGCCTCCCCTCCCTCCGTGATTCTCCCCCTCCCTCCCCCCTCAACATCATCTCTCACACACAGCCCATTCCCTGTTCACCACTTATTCTCCCCCCTCCATCCAACCCCCCACCCCCCCAACAAACCTGCCTGCCTGCCTGCTCGCCGAAATGTGTGATGTTTTTCCATATCTCGTGTTTTGCTGCTCCACTGCTCCCTTCAATCCAATCACCAGCGCGGTATGTTTTATGGATTAATAAGAAATGATCCTGGAAGGTCCAGTCAGGATCCAAAAGCAGAAGGATGAAGCAATGAAACGGAGGAGGGGGAGAGGGGGGAGAGGGGCAGGGTGCCGTCTGCAGTCGAATTTTAATGAGCACCAAGGGGAATATCCTTTTTTTTTTTTTTCTTGGGGTATCCTTCTGGTGCATCGCTCTAAATCACTGTCACACAAACAAGGTATTTCCCATCATGCCTCTGGTTTGGCTTGGTAACTGTGTCATCCTGTGGCACCGGCGCCTTACCGGCACACCTGCTCCGCTATCCTAATTGAACAGATGATCTGCCAATTTGTCATGTTTATCTTCAGAGGCGTTCTGGCGTCAATGCCCTGCTCTGCTCAGCCCCCTCAGAACACAGTGCAGATGTTAGCAGCGCTCGTTTTTTTATGACAGATCTTGTAGTCATTACTGAATAATTCATCGCCGCAGTCATGTCTTTAGATAGCATCTCCAGCATCTTGCTCCGCTTTTTTGGCTCCCTCTCTTTTTCTTCCTTCTCCCAGCTCCCTCACAAGGGAAAACTTTATTATTCTCTCCACTGACAGCAAAGTATACGGATAAAAGATAATTGCCTGGCTTGACTCAGCCATTGATATGAAAATAGGATTGAAATTATTCACTGTGGTTTAAAGGTTAGTTGAAGGTTATTATTCAGAGAGAGGCGTGGAGGAGAGCAGGCTCCATGTTACACTCTCAGAAATAAAGGTGTTAAGTAGAACCACGAGGGGATCATTGGCTTGTTCCCATAGGAGAGGCCCTCTTCTGTTCCCGTTAGAGCCTTTTGTGAAGGTTTCATGTAAAACCCTTTGAAAGAGTTTTACCTAAAGATTATACCTGAACCATCCGTGAAAGGTTTCATCCAGAACCCCCAATAAGAGGTTCCACAGAGAACCCTTTCTTTTTTCTAATGGTTCCACCCAGAACCCTCTCTTGAGGTTCTAGCTAGAACCTTTCCACCTTCTAAGGGTGCTAGAAAGAACACACTCTTAACAAGAACAATTTTACATTCCAAGGGACTAGAGCTCACACAGGATGTTCTACTGAGAACCCTTTTGTATTCCTAAGGTTTTATCTAGGACCCACATAGGATGTTCTGTTGAGAACTCTTTCATATTCCAGGGGATTTATCTAGAAGCCACCTTGGAGGTTCCACAGAGAGCTCTTTTCATATTATAGTACAAAGAACCCTTGACAAAAGAGGATTTCAACGATCCGACATAAAGTGTTATACTTAAATCATCTGTGAAAGGTTTTACCCAGAACCCCCTATGAGAATCCACACCAGGGGTTCTACCAAGAACTCTTTTATATTTCAGGTGTTTTATCTAGAACCCAGTCTGTAGGTTCTGCGGTGAATGTTTTTATATTCGAAGTGTTTCCCTCCCCAGGAACTTGCAGTCATACAAAGAACACTTGAGGAGCCCTCTCCTCAAAAAAAGGCTTCTTCTGAAATACATGGTTTTGGGTAGAACCCTTGTGAGACCCTTATTTCTAAGAGTGTACAGCCCGGTGGCAGGCCTGACAAGACGTTTCAGAAAGGCTAATATGCCGCGCATGCTGCAAAGGCCATTCAATGAATAAACTGAAAGAGTCTCCTGAGATCTTAACATTGGGGAAGTCAATTATTTAGCAGCAAATTATGGCTCACTCTCTGCATAAACACGATATGCTCCAAATAAGATTGCGAGCTTGATTTTCGGCACACTCCAGTATCTTTTATTCAGATTATTGTTTGTCCTTTCATTCAGTCTTTCATGCATGGTGGAATGTAATATGAACGCCATAATGAAGAGGGAGAGGGCCTTCTCCACCAGTTTAATGTATTCGATCCGTTGCATGCTTATAGGCTTGTTATGGTTCAGATGGACTTTGAACACGGGCTTAATAAATCACCTCCACCAGCAGCCGTCTGATGTTTCTGCTTAAGAGCCGCTCTGATGTCTGTGGTTGGCCTGTCACTACTTACGCCAGTCTCTATTACCATGGCAACTGGGGGTATGTATGCAGGTAGCGTGCTGTAAGCTGTGAGAAGTCATGGTGTGCTGTTTGATAGCAGCCATACAGCAGCAGACGGCTCTGTCTGTCTGTCTGTCTGTCTGTCAGTCTGCAGGCGGACAGCCCTCTGCACATCTGCTCCAATATGTTGAGGCAGCAGTGTAAATATTCATTCAGATTAATAATTTAAGTGTTTCTTTACAAAGATTTACAGGCTTATTTTGTTTTCCTGCTTTGCCAGACATGCTCAGTTAAATAAAATGCTTAATTATTGTTGGATTTAAAGGGATAGTTCGGATTGTTTGAAGTCAATATTAGTTTAAAGGCATAATATGCAAAACAGTGCATGGACTTATGAACATAATGCCTCTCAATCAGCAATTATGACCGACTAGAAGAATGTGGTGGCCTGTAATTAAGTATTTTTTCAATTTTTTTTACTGTGCTTGCAACATTTTAACAATCGGAAACGTTGCTATTTCACATCCTGGAAATGAGACTCAACAATCCGCTACCTTTGTGGTGCATTTACAAGAAGCTCAGACAATAAATTAGATTATTTCCCTGCTTTACCTCACCATCAGACAACCTTTTCTGATGGGAAACCACCATTATACAGGCCAAATGTCACTCTCTCTCACCCAACCAAAGTCCATTGGCAAAATCAGTCATTTTACCTTGCAGAAGCTGTGACTTGCTGGTCTACTGCTGCCTTGAACAATTAGTTAGTTTGTGCTGTTGTGTGACTTTTATGTTGTTTTTTTTAACTTATTTCCAATTCACCAAAGTCACACAATAACACACACAAACTAATTAATCAAGACAGTGTTACACCAGCAACTCTCATGTTCTGTGAAGTAAAATGACTGATTTTGCAGATGGAGTCTGGTTAAACAATGGTTAAAGGACATTTTTCCCCCGGAAGAGGTGGCTAAAATACATTTTGCTCCTGACCAGAGTAGTACATTGGTAAACTTCTATGCTGATTCTCCTGCTGTTTCTCCAAACAAGGGCTGTGTTGACAGACGTCTACTGTAGATAATTTACTGACTATAGATAAGTACAAACTACCCCTCTTCAAGTATCTGAACTATCCCTTGAAGCTTCCAGCAAACACAGTATAATATAGTAGGATTTTTTTTTCTCTATTCACCCTATTCTTCTTTATTTTATGTAAAATATTCTTCATGATGGCATATTAACAATAAACTGATAATAAATAAATGAATAAAGACAATAAGTTCCTGAATCATTTTTCAGAATTTAAAACCTCCATTTTAAGACTCTGAGTCTGCGTTGGTGATACTTTCATGTGAATACATCAAAGAGAAGTGAGATGAGAGGCAGAAATGATCACACTCCTCTGGGGAGCATGCTATAGTTCACACCTCCTCTTCACCTGTTTCCTCGCTCTCACTCACACTATCCTTTTTCTGTCCGTCGAGGGTTCGGCGTCTTCATCCAAAGATGCAGGTGTGATCATTCACCCATTTCGTTGTTAGTCAAAACCACCTCTTCTGCTCTCGAAATAGACGATTATTCAAATTTCCATCATCAGACATCAGCCTGTCATTTTTTATTCACTTTCCACAGGAAATTCACAATTTGTTAGAGCCATTCAGCTGTACTGATCGTTTTTTTTAATAGAAATGCATGAGTGCACATTCAGAAGGCATTCTCGCTCATTGAAAACAGGAGACCCAGAATTTCAGGAATGTGGCGTCTCTTTCCTCCACTTGTTTTCATTTATCAGTGATCTGCCTCCTCTTTTGAAAACACTCTGACATATTTTGGCATCAGATACTATTCCTGCACTTAACTGGTCGAAGCAAAACGATTTGGCAGCAGACGATCATAGGGACTGGTTATTGGACTGTGTGCTAAAAGCAGAGGTGGCAAAAGTGCACACATTCTTCACTCAAGTGGAAGTAAAGATAAAAGACTCCCGTAGAAGTAAAAGTTCTGATTCAACTTCTTTACTCAAGTAAAAGTGAAAAAGTACAGGCTCTGAGATGTACTTATAGTATGAAAGTAAAAAGTTGTTTTTGTCTTAATATGTTCTTTATCTTGCATTTTGTCTTGTTGTGTCTATTACATCTTGTTTGTCTTGTTATCTCCACATCATTTTTGCATAGTTTTCATTTTGTCTCGTCATTATCACCTTGTTACATCTTGCCACATTTTGTTTCATCGTTTTCAGCATCTCAGTTACATCTTTTACATTGTTCTTATCTTGGTTTGCCTTTTATATTTTCATCTTGTCACCTAATTTTCATCTTGTTTTGTCTTTATCAGCTTGTTATGTCTTATTAATTCTTTTTACATCGTTTCATCCTGTAATGTCATTCTTGGCTTGTTGAACTGTTTTTGTCTTATGTCTTTTACATTAATTTCATCTTATTATGTTGTTTTTATCTTGTTACATCATTATCGGTATGTTACATTTTGTAATGCCGTTTTTGTCTTGTTACATCATTTTTGTTTTGTAACATCTTTTAAGCTGCTTTTCTTTAGTTACGTCTTGGTACATTGTTGTTATCTTATGTTTTTTGCGCCATTTTCATCTTGTTACAACTTTTACATTTTTGTCCTGTTACATCTTTTGCATCGTTGTTGTCTTATTTTCTTTGTCATTTTCATCTAGTTATAGTGTTTACTTCTTTTTACATCTTGTTGTAATCTTTGTCCTGTTACCTGTTTTATGTTGGGAAGGCGGCGCTCAATGATGCAAAATATAAATAATAATTCCGCTCAAATTCATTAAAAATAAAGTAACAAGCCTGTTTTGGAAATCTAAGGAGCAGAAAGTACAGATATTTGTGTTAAAATGTAGAGAGTGAAAGTACAAATCTGTCAGAAAATAAATACTCAGGTGAAGTACAGATACCTGAAAAGTTAAGCACGATAAAGTATTTATACTTCATTACCTCCCACCTCTGGCTAAAAGATTCAGTAGCGATGAAGTCTCACACAAGTATTTCCACTGGGTCGCACAGGGGCAGAGTCAGGCTGATGATAGACAGCGTGCTGTCGATATCTGTATGCTCTTGTGTTTCAGGCCTCTAGTAAAGATCACTGACACTGTATCCCTCTGCCTCCTTCCTCCAGTCCTCTCCTGCACTGTGCAAAGAAATTGGATCCTGTCCTTAAAGCTAAGCACTTCAGGATGAAGTTTTTCTGAAGCCCAAACTGCTCGTGTGATTACAGACAGATCGATACCTCGTGGTGTCCCCAGCCAGCTCACCCTGCTGGCACAGGAAATGATGCGATCCATGCAGCCCTGACATTGACAGGCCCCAGAGAGGCGACAGCTTCACTTACTAGAAAAATGCTCTCCATTAGCGCGGCTGGGTGGCTCTGCCCTGTCATTGTTATGCTAGCGAGGCTGTGACATTTGTGTTATGTGGACGGCAAATGCCTTTCTAATCATCTGCTCACAGCACAATTTGAATTTTCATCAACTTTGATGGACAGCTCCTGAAGAATTATCATCAAGAAAATGAAATCTTCGCTGACCCTAAATGCCACAGCCGCTGCCACTCCTTGACGGTGTCCCACAGTGCTGGGGACAAAGGCTGTAGACGGCCGCACAGCGTCTCCCTCCGGGCTGCTGCCCTTTAGCTGTTGTGTTGCAGCTCAGAGGTTAAACCCCATGACTTTTCTCATAGTTGTGGAGAGAGCCTGGTGATAGGCCACGTCCTTTCTCAGACCTCACCGACCCTCTGCCCTCCCCTCTGCCCAGGAAGTGGTGCTTATATCCATGTCAGGGAGCAGCAGCACTTTAGGGCACGTGTTTTTTTTTTTTTATGGCTGAGCCAGCGTCTCTTAAACCCAAGCACTTGTATTGACCCACCTCCCATCTCTCTCTGTGCTCTCTCTGCCTCTCATCCCCCACTGTTTCCTTGTTTGAAACAATATAGCCTGCCTGTTGTTATTGATTCCAGAAGATTGGGCCCCGGTAAGTGCTCCTTTGAGCCTGGTGTTATATTAAGCAATTGTTCCAACAGCAGATGACAGGGCTGGGAAGGTTTTGGCTGCCTCTAATAGGCCTGGTATTACCCGTGTGTTAATTGATTGGGTAGCAGAGGGAGGGAGCAACTAGCTGCACTGAGAATTCAAGGCTAAGCAGCAGATAAATAAACACTAACTAACAGAACATTCACTTACATAATATCACAAAGTAGTTCCAATAGATCCAAGCAGCTAAATGTGGTCCTTCCGTACTATAGACATGCCCATCTAGGGCTGCTACTAATCATTATTGTCATTGGCAATTAATCTGTCATCTTTTTTTCTTGATTATTGATTCTTGAAAATGTCAGAAAAAGGTGAAAACGTTGCTCGGTGTTTCCCAAAGCCCAAGATGACATCCTCAACCCAAAGATATTCACTTTACTGTCAAAGAGGAGCAAAAAGATATGCAATATATATCAGGGCACTGAAACAGTAAACTTTCACTAATCATTTTTTTAATAATTAGAAATAACTATAAATAAAATACACAAATAGAGCAAAATCAACCCATATAAACCTGAATTAAGAAAAAGGATCACATACACATAAAATGCTGCTTACAAAGCTATCAAAAAACAAATCTGCATCATGTTCCATGAAATAAAAAGTTTTCATTCAGGTACATATTGACAACATATTTGCCGATGTCAATGTAGACTATAGACTGATTATAGCTCTGATTAGGGCAAGATATCAGTACTTGCATGGTATCCCAGAAGCAAGTAGTATCGAAACTACCCTAGTTTAATGATACCTGTATTTGATCTTGAACCCAAATCTAGAAAAAAATGACTATGTATATGGTTTTGCTTATAGCCAATCAGCTAAAGTGTTCTTTGATTTAATGCAACTTATGACTGGCCCACTACCACAGCAGCTACAACCCATACAGTCTGTGCTGTGGTGATGTTGAGCCCAGTGTATTTGACTGAGTTAGCAGGTCAATGTGCTGAGATGCCACCAACACATTTGAAAGTATCGCTATACTACACACCCGTGCCAAATGATAATAATAAATGCAAAAAAGAAAAGGAAAATGGAAAGTTTATTTCAGGAGTGATTCCTTTCACATGATATTATATTATGAGTATCATAATTTTTTAAAATGATACCCAGCCCTTGCTGTGATAAACCAGTATCAGGCTCTTGTAAATAGTAATGTAAACAAAGTAAATCTGAACATTTACTAGTCCTGTTCTTCAGGCAAATCCATTCATACTCTGGATATTGTTGGAATTAGTGAAGCCTAACGTTATCTGGCCGGGCCTGCAGAGTGTATTTGCTAAAGTGTCTGAGCTGCACAGTCAGTAGCCAGACATTGTCAGCAGTACGAGGGCAGTATTGCATGCAGGGCTGTTTTTTATGGGAGCCACCCGAAGTAAATGCTCCATTCATCCTGTCTGTCTGCACGGGCTTCCATTTCCTCCTCTGTCACACGCATGATTAAGACCAGCTTGAAGCATTTATCACAGGGCCAGAACATGGAGGGCAGCTGGTGGTGGTGGAGTGGTAAGAGTTCAAGCGAAAAAGGAAACTGAGCCCACCTTGCTTTTTTGTTTTTCTAACATCCAAACATCTCTCGGTTCTCTCACTTGGAAGTGAAACGCTGACAGTGAAATCCCCCCTCTGATCCCCGTTCAGTGATACAGCATCAGTTCGACATGACGACATTATTTTGACAGCCATAATAATGCATTATGCATCTCATTCCATTAGCTGTGAGTGGTCATCAGTTGTTTTCAATGAATTCAGTGTGCATCTTTGTGTGTGTGCCTGTTTTTTATTTTGGTCAAGTGAATCCCATTAGATTCCATTTCCAATAACAGCATGTTTAGCTGCGGTTGCATTTCAGTAGAGAGGTAATTTGCTAATGGCATGGCCCTTATTAGAAAGCAATTATTATTAATTACCAGTGGGTGATACAAGAGCTGATTTAGTCCTTAAAGCCCGCTGTTTTTCTGCCAGTGTGGCCAATGTGTGTGTGTATTTGTGTGTGTCCGTGCTGTCTTTCTCAGAGATGATTGCCAGCCCCACACCATCGCCCTCACCTCCCACTGGCCCGCTGCCAAGCAGCGACATTGTCATTATCAGTGTGCCAGAGGGCTGGGTAAATGTCATTATTGTAGCTTGTGGATTCCTCCAGGGAATCAGCAGCTACCCGATTAATTTCTCTAACAGCCCGGGAAATATTTGTTGCATCACCAGCCTGGTTCATGGCAAACATCTATCGCTGCTATGCAATTAACGACATAGATCATTTACATAGTCACAGAGCTAATTTTCATAATGTTCCCTTTATTATCAGAGGAAGAAATTAACCCAGGAATTTATTTACACACCCACTGCAAATGGTAATAGTGTGCTAATTGGCTGTTAGATGATTAATAAGCTTATAGCACATGCTAATGAATGGTGCACTCACTGTTTCAGAGGTGCTCCAGCACTGTGCTTGCGTTTTGGCAGCTTAATTAGACAGATAATTATGTACTTGTTGCTTTCGCTTTCAAGCAAATACCATCAAACATTAAAAAAGATTAAACTGGAGCACATTGCTATGAGCTTGTTTTGGTCCTCTATTTTCTGGTTTGTTATGAATGGACAAGTTACATCATGGCTCCGATTTGTTAGACAACACTGCGTTACTTTAGAGACAGAATTGGGCAGCACTTTTCAAACTGGGGTCCAGGGACCAACAGGGTTCCTAGAGTAGGTTATTGAGGGTCCTCAGTGATAAGAGGAATAGAGTAATTTAAATGCACAATATGTAAATTCTGCTACTAGGTGTCTCTTTCACATGAAAACAATAACAAAAGATGTAGATTGTAGCTTGGAATCATGGGAGTTGTTTTCTTTACTTCTTCACCACAGCTGATAGAAATCTGACATGACTCAGGCAGAAATCATGTTCATGGAGCTAATAGTAATATTACTTTACTTATTACTTATTACTTATCAAAAGTAATTAATTTTGTTATTAAATTACTACATTACTTTTGTACTTCGCTGGCGGCCTGGTTGTGCTCAAAGTTGAACTGCTGATCCAGTGAACTGTTAACACCCAGACAGTTTTTGTTGTTAGCTGTCCAGACGTCGGCTGTGGTGGAAACTGCAGTTACAACCACGGACATTGCTGTAAATCCTCAGAAAGAGACGATTTGTGCGCCTTTATGCAAGAAAAGACAGCAACTTTTTTGATTATTTGATTCTGTGTCCTCTGGTGAGTTTCCTCTGTCCTGTCAGTTTGTATTACTACAGTTTCTAGTTTTGCTGCTGTCCCACATGTTTGCTGCATTATGGCCCAACTCTTGTTATAGCAACTAGCTAGCAATGGGTAGCAGTAAGCGCACTGTTACCTTGAATAAATTATGTATTCATCTCTGTTTGAACATTGTTGGAAACATTTGGGATAACTTAAGACTCAAGAACATATAACATACTGTGTGTTGAGCATTTTTGGACATTTTAATGCATAAATGTTACATATTATATGTTTAACTTTAATGACTTTTTTGGGGGGAAGTTGAAATAACGGGAAGAAATAAGGCCATTTGGAATGATTGTAATTTATAGCGATCCTTGCTTGATCACTGAATGACTTTAAAGACTTTTTTATCTTCAAACCTAAAAGTAAAAATAAATTTTTAAAAAACTACTTGAAGGGGAGAGGGGTCAGTGGTCTAATGAGCGTCTATTATGGAGGTCCTTGACATGAAAAAGTTTGGGATGCTCTACTCTAAAGCTGTCATTCAGAAAACATCTGCAGTTCAATACATTAATTTATAGTAAATAATGAAGAAATTAGTGAATATAGCTCATAAATGAAACAGGTGTTCCTCCCATTATTGCATAATTGTGTATGTAAAACTAGCTAAGTCGCCATAAACGCTTACATTTTAGCCTCAAACACCTCCAAAATTTTGCTGATAGCACTTGAAGGACCAGTGAGAGACGTCTACCACTCTGATCCCTAAAACTTTTTCATTGTCTCACTTTAGTAGTACAGCAATCATTCATAATTCATCGTGTTGTTGCACTTAAAAGACTGCGTCCACTCTTAAATTATGCCTCAGTTCTTTAGAGGGAACCATGAAGGAAAGACTAAACAGTATCTGATGACGAGGCTGAGTCTGTCTCAGGAGACTGCTTTCATTGACTGTATAACACTGTTGTGTAACCATGTTTAACATGTTGTTGGCTCACTGGTTGCAGAGGGAGGGCAGCTAGAAAGCACTTTTTTTTCCTTCTCTGTTTAAAGTTCTGTTTTCTCTAAACATAAAGCAGCACTTTGTAGATAATTACTGCAGTTTTCAACTTTCCTTACATAAGACCCAATTTGGAGCAGCTCGGTCTTTACAGGGAATTCACTCAGTGGATTGTTTTCCATCTGCTCTGTATAGAATAAAAGTCAGTGGTTGTCTGTGCTGGTGAATCCTCTGGGAAAGCTGGCTATGAATATTTGATGTAAATCCTCCTTTTTATCACTGACACGGCTCAGAGCAGGAATCCTCATTGATCTGGTGTTATAATCACAGATTAAAAAGAACTCTCCCCAAACAATTCCCTGATTAAAGCTCTGTTTATACGCTCCGCTCATGACCAAGTGAGATTCACACACGGGCATTGAAGAAAGAAAGCCCCTGTAGGATGAGCAGAGCTGCGAACACACACTCTTTAATGTGGCTCCCACTGGCTATTGTGAACACCAAGTCTCTGGATCTGTTTCAACTCATTAGCTCCAGAACTTGGCCTGAATCTAACATGTCATGCTTATGAATCGAGCCCACAGAGAGACGAGGAGATACAACAGGAAGAAAAACTGAAAGAAACATTTTTCAGGGTTCAACAGATTTGTTTCCTGTGGATCTTTTTATTTTGTCATCTTTTTCACACAGCAAACTGCTCAACAGATGACACAAGATACTGTCTGTAAATTAGCTTCTCTCATATTCATGCATTGCATTTTATGACGTGACCCCAAACAAAATGCAACAGAAACTCTTTAGTCTCATAAATATGTCATTTATAACAAATTGAAATCTAAGTGGGGAAAGTATACTGAACTCGGTATTGTCATGATTTACCATGGCTGTCCATGTTAAAAATCTGATTTATGCTTGTCTTCTTGTCTGATGTCCACACAAAAGGTTCAGTGCTGTCCACAGTCACCCAGACCGTGACACTGTGTTTTACATGAGACCTGGAGCTGGATGTAGCACAGTGAATGTGTAAAAGAAAATTTTTTTTCACAGGCCTTTTACACTGGAGACAAAATGATAAAACAAAACAAAAATGTGGAATATTCATTGATGATTTTTCGTAGCCAAACTTGAACATGAATATTTGCATTCCATCCAAGGTAACTAAAAAATCAGCTAAATTAAACTGTTGGTGTGAAAACTTGTATTGGCTGCATACATGTTAGAAAAATGTTACCTTGTGAATTATTGCATGAAAAAAACCTGTCTGTTGTGAAAAGGCCTTTAGATGCATGAGTGGGACAAATGATAGTGAATTTGTTTTTTTATATAAAAAATCTTTGCAATGAAAACAAGTTTTGCTTAAAAGCTAGTGTTTATGTTTATCATTGCCAACATTAAAAGTGACTTGTGCAACTTTAGCAGTCATTAATGTTTTGAAAGAAATATAAAAATGCCATTGTATGTGATATTTAAATATCACTAACAATAGAGTGATTAAATATAGTGATTAATTATTATTTGGCAGATGTTTTTTACACCCAGTTTGAAATAGCCACGTGGCTATTTGCACCCAGAATGGAATGGCCAATGTGGCTACTAATGCCCGGATATATATGTCCTAGTATGACAGACACAAGCACTCAAGTGCCTGTAGCCAACAATGCTTTTTGTACCTGGGGTGTAAATAGCCAATGCAGCTATTTATACCCGCATGGTAGAGGCAAATCAGGATCTTTCCCAACATCTGACGAAACTGCAACTGAAAACTGAAATAACAAAAAAGACAAATAACTGTTAATAACAGGTACTATTGACTGAGTAATTTCACACTACTGTCAAATCTTAGTCTCCCGTGTCTGCTTTCAGCCCCACTCTCCCATAGGAAAGCCCTGCACTTAACCCATTCATCCACCACAGCCACGCAACAGTGAATTTGTCACTCTTTATAGCTAAAATAGAAGATGGGGTGTGAGTAGACAAAAAGTTGCCACATGCCTATTCGTACTTTGGTACAAATAGACACTTATTCATATATTATATTATCATTTTAGGAAGCACAAAAGTGGTACCAGGGTATCGTATCACTTGGATCTTTTATGATTTTTTATATGTTACAGAGGAGATTTTTGAGTAAAAAATATTTGCTAGAAGATTCATCCCTTTTCCTCACAAATTTCCTTTACTTGGTAGGATCATATTCAGATGATTTTCAAAACTTTAGACTTTTTTTTTCTCTCATTCAGAACATGTTGAAGACACAAAATGAATTTGCTTTTAATGCAGTGTGTGTGTGTGTGTGTGTGTGTGGATTTGACCCACGCTTTTGGGTAACATGCCTGGACTACATGTACAGTAGGAAAACAATCTTACATGAATTCACAGCTGCACAATCTGGGTTAATTTGGGATGCCTGCTCCTGCATCTAATTTCAAATTCAATTACAGCGTGCATGTTTCCCGCTCTCTCTGATATATTACCATTTGACCTTAAAGAAAGGTTTACTGGAACCCCCATCCTGACTGCTGATTGAAGAAACTTAACTACTGGCTCCTCCGCTCTGCAGAGACAGATAAATACCTAAACTGCAAGCCAATGGTATTTCAATGGGCTCTTGGCCTCCTGTCAAACCTCCATTTGTGAGTTTAAATGATTGGCGAATTTCATCTTAATTACACCAAAGACGAGCCAAGCCCAGAGTTCATTCTCATCTTGTTCGGTTTGCCAATTATGGATGTGGCTGGCAACGCAGCGGCTTCCACCTCTCATTTCTCAAACCCATATTGTCCCCGGAGCAGAGAAGATTGGTACGTGCCCGGCTTCCCACTGCTGTGCTCAAAATGAAGCAGATGAGATTACTCTGTGTGCATGAAGATGGTTTCACCTAATATCAACTACCAGCCCGCCCCATGCATACTAATCAAAAGGATGTTCTTTCGTACGAACTAGCTCTCACCTTCATTAGTGTCTAAAATGAAACATAGTTTTTTTTTAACGTGATTGATATTCCAGAGAAGTTTGAGACTTCTGAGACTGATAACTGTGACAAAGCTAGACTCACTGTCGGTGTTAAAGAATAAGCTGGCTATAGAGCACATTAATACATGAGAAACCAGGACAAAAGGAGGTATTTTTGTCCCTTGCTGTTTGAGGGACTGTTAATTCATGTTTTCCCATATCAGATTAAATTTGCTTTCTTCATGCATGTGCTAAAGATAATCTGTTCCAGTGCTCAGAGTTATGATTATCCTGGTGGCAAGGACAGAAAGATAGAGAGGGCTATAGCAGCCCCAAGTAATTAAATTAGCCCTGAATGGCTAATTGGATCAATTTGGAAGGCAGACACTGTCAAGGATAAGAGTAATCATCTATGCAGTAGCAATCTTTTATTGCTCAGACACGTCTTGTAAAAAGACAAGGTGTGATCCCGAAGGTTAATGTAATTACTGTCCAATTCTCTCACTCACTGTGCACAATAATGCTAATTAATCTAAGATTTCTGGACTATAATGAAGCGCGACAAGCCAGGTAATGCTGATTATAGTATTTAGGACATGACTGAATATTCTCTGTTATTTCCTCATCCCGGGCCCACTGATGATGCTGCAATTAGCCCACTCATTTCTCACACTTTTTACAAGACTATTGGCTTCAAAGCATTTCGATCTACTGCAAAGTGAGTATATTTTGTTCTCATCTGCATGGCGTTTTAGTATGATAGTCATGCATTTTACTCCAATAAAGCAGTGATTTACATTTCATCCAAGGCGAGCTCTCCGGGCTCAGCGAGGTGTAAAGCAATGTAATGAGAGAGAGACTTGGCTTATGAACAGAGCATTCATATTCATTAGCAGCAGGCATTAACATATGATGCCCGTGACAGATCTCTGATGCATGTTTTATGAATGCAGTTAATGGCACGCTGACAGCACGGCAGGCCATAAAGGACCAGAGCAATCCACCAAATGAAAGCCACAGAGTAGTGGGACGATTATTGATTCTCCCCTGTGTCCTATTGATCTCTGACGTTTTCATCTGGCACAGAGCTGCTAATCTGCTGTGTATCAGAGAGACACCCACAGTGCAGCCCATTGACTCCACTATCAATAGCCACAAAGCTGGATATCATTAAATCCTCATCACTTTGTTTCCCCCGGCCAGCCGCAACAGACGACTGAGCACTCTGCGTGACCTCTGAATAACCACTGTCCACTGGCTTGTTTATGGCCCCGGCTCCCAGTGTGTGACATTTACTGCCGCTTTTTTAATAGGCCTGTGTAACGGCTCTGCTGTACACACAACTGATATTGACCAGTTCCTCCGAGTGTGTGACTGGACGTGGTTTTATCCCATCAAGTGAACACATAGACTAGGTCACCCACTGTCAAAGGAGAATACACTCAAGCTTCGTCAGCAGCACCTACGGGCTGTGTCTTCTGTCGTGTTTATGTGTCATCAGGGCAAATGTTGGAAATGTGAAAAGAGATTAATGAAAACCTGTCTGCACATTCAACACCAGAGTTTCTGGGGACCCACCTTTCAAAATTGGCCTTATCAATAAATCTTAGGAAGACGTAGTTTTTGCATAAAGTAACCATTTTTACCACCATTTTTGCATTATCTTGACTAGACCTGCAATGACTAATCGATAATGAACTGATTATTAAATCAATCACCAACTATTGTGATAATCATTAGCTTCATAAATGTGAATATTTTCTGGTTTCTTGACTCCTCTCTAACAGTAAGAGTATCAAGACAAGACATTTGGGGACATCATCTTAGACTTTGAGGAACACCAATCAATATTTTCACCATTTTATGGACCACATAACTAATTGATTAATCGATAAAATAATCAACAGATTAATTGGCAATGACAGCCTTTATTTTTAAATCTACCTGGACGTTGCATATATATTATTGCTTGAGCGTGGGGCCTTGTATGTGCAAAACTGACACTTGAGGGGAACCCACAGCCTCATAGTGTGAAGGGTCAGGCCAGTGACCAAGCTGCTGTATTTAATGAGTTGGGAAAGTTTACTCAGCCTGTGACAAACAGTTCAATTTTGGTGAAAGTTGGAGCTTGACACACTGCAGAAGGGGAAAAAGTAAGGGTATCTTGGCCTCTCTTGCTTCAATTTTGACATTTCTTTTCTTTTTCTTTTTTTTTTCTTAAATCTGTTTTTGCTTTCCAACTTTATGCAAGTGACACACTAAGTTGCTGGAGCGGCCCTTTAACATGATGAGTAACCTTTAAGATTTAAAAAGGAAATCTGTGACTCCATCTCACCGGCTGACTTGCTTATGCCAAGTGTGAATATGTCAGAGGTCAGAGTGTGATGATATGGTCATCATTGTTTCCTAACTGCGGTTACCACGGTGACAGGGGTTTGTTAAAGGACAGAGGAGAGACTCATCGGCAGGGCGACACCAATGAGAGATATATTTCAGTGCTGACAGGACAGGAGGAGCCACCCTCCCCCAGAGAGGGAGGCACCAGGGAGCAAGGACGGGTGACGTGGGGATCGATGGTGCTTAAGGTGTGGGGGGTGACAAGGACAGGTGCAGGGGAGCACCGTACCATGGTCCATTAAAGACTGAGGCTCCCTGCTGAGAGCAGACAGCATGATAAACAGCTTCAGCTCTGATAATAGTCCGGCTGATCAATAGCCTGTCCGCCCATTGTCCCTAAGGAGCAGGCGCAGCAGCCACGACAGCTGACCCCCAGGTCATATGTCTGTGCGTGTGTACGAGGGGGAGGGAGATCTGCGAGAAAACTATCACTGAATCAGACGGAGCATCACGTTGCCCTCTTGACCTTTCTACCTAACCTTATCTTCATAGTGTAATAGAATCAACCAAGCATATCCAATTAGTATCTGCATGTCCTTCACTTAAAGCTCTAATGGTTTATTCATCGTCGTACATCGGAGACATTTTCACATCCTCCCCTGTCATCCAGACTAAGAGTGCTTTCTTCCAGCTGACTCTGTCCTGCACTCCTAATCCCTTTGGAGAATTCATCCCAGTGAGCCCAGCGTGTACGGATGGGTGATTGTTACTCTTACACATTAGAGCCAGAGCTGAAATGATAAGTCGATCAATAGATTAGATTATCTGCAACTATTGTAATCATTGTCTCAGTCATTTTTAAGCAACAGTTCCAAACAATCTCTGCTTACAACATCACAAATGTGCAGTTTGGCAACTTTTCTTTGTCTTTTGAGATGAATAGTTTCATAAATATCTTTGAGTTTTGGATAAAACAACAAATGTGAAGTGCTCTTTTAATTATAATGGGGATTTTTTCTCTGACATTTTGTAAACAAAAGAAAATAATCAGATAAATATATAAAATATGAAAATGAAAATTAGTTGCAGCAGGAACTGAGACACAAAAACACATGACATGTAGAGGCACTGATGCACAGTTAATTGTGAATCACGCTGCAAACACCTCATCTCACTCTCCCCTTCCAAGTGTGTAAGACAAGAGTTGGCCACCTTTGCTATCAAAAGAGCCGCATGGCACGGAGCTGCAGGATGTCGTAGGAGAACCAACGATGGCTGCAAAATTTGTGCAAATTGCAAAAGGCCGTATCTAGAGCTACTATTTGGTTTGTCCATGTGGAGCTACCATAGAAACATGGTGGTGTGACATGGTTGCCTCTGTGGTGGAGAGTTAGGGTTAGATATAAATGGCTCATTCTAAAGTAACAATAACACGATTATTAAAATTTTGAGGCGCTTAACTTAAAGTCCATTTTGTGCAACATTACACGTCTATATATTGAACTTTTTATTCAACTCTAACAGCAGCTATTTAGCATATTCTGAATAAAACTCATGATAAGCTTCTAAAACACTATGCATTGACAGATATTTAACAATCCAACAATGTATAAAGTAATTAAATATCCATTTCCACCAGATACAGCCATCAAAATGCTGTTTACACTTAAAATACCTCAGATAAATCCATACGCTGACAGTGGATTGCATAATGAGTATATTTACTTTTGATACTGGAGAATATTTTGCTTATCCTGCATTTCAATGTTCTTTTGAATACATTAGTAGCATTGCTGCTTTTTAAAGTAAAACCTGGACCACTGTTTTTCTTTATACTTGTACAACTTGTATTTTCACTCATACTGTCCAGTTAAAGTGCTCTGGGCCGTAAGCTGTTCAGCGGTAGTTGTTTGTTTGATTACAGATAGTCTTTGAGGGTCTTGTGACTGCGAGGGGAATCTGAGGGATTAGTCCCACAGTGCAACAATGAGGGATTACAGAAAGAAATATCAGAGACTGTAGCAGTGGATACACTGGGTGTCTGACAACCTTTGACCTGCTGTGCTTGAAATACAACCACTCTAATCACTGAAACACTGATCTGAGCCAAGCTTTCCAAGACATTATTGAATTTCAGAAATCAAAGGAGCTACAGTATGTGGCTTAGTGGCCTTGTAGTGAAATATGAAATACAATTTATATATTCATTATTCATTTTGTCTCAGTACAAATAGATTAATTTTGCTACTTTGTAAGCACAACTTATTCATTTATTGTTTCAATAAAAAGGAGCATAACATTTTTTTGTCATGCAAGAACCTGGAAAGTGTATAAACCAGACCTATTCAACTGGTGGCCTGTGGGCAGAATCTGGCCCTTTAACCACCACAATCTGCCCCTTTGATCATTTATAAATATGAAATATTATATAAACTATATAATATAAATATGAAAAAGTATATAATTGTGATTTTACTTAAATATACTGCTAGCATCCTAAGTTTATGGGTGTTTACATTGTTTATTAAAGGATCAATAGTGAATTAGCCCATTGATGGTTATGTCTGTTCAGCACTGTTTGAGTCAAATTGAATGAAAAAAAGATGTTCAGTGCAACATTGTGTTTATTTAAAAAGCCACTTCTATCCCTCTATGGTACACATTATGATGCCAGTTGGTAAAACAAATTTTATGATGTTTTTTGTCATAAAATAGATCAAGTAAACATAACGTCTCTGTTGGGCAGAAACTTGGTGTGTCCAAAACTGTTTCCTTTCAGGAAATAAAAAAACAACAACCTGTGTTTTTTAACCAAAGGAATGCTGCCTAGTAAAAATTAGTAGCTCTTTTTCATTCTTTTCAACGGTTAAATATTTGTAAAACCCACAGACAGACATAAAGGATGACCAACAGCATTGATTTATGACTAAAAAAGGTAAATATATGGAGATAGGTGGTTTGTACCCAACAGTTACAATAATTTATTTTTTATTGATTTTTTTGTGGTATTCTTTAGCATGCATTACCTTAAACCAACACAGCACCATAATGACAAGGAATGAAATGAAAAAACTATTGTTTAAACATTGAACACAATTCATTAGACTAATGGACTATATTCAGTTGTCTCACCAGTTTAAAATTTATGCTATTTGAAATTGACAGTGATTAAAAATGAACATTGTACCATTGTGGAACAACCTATATGAATGAATGTGTTACAGAGTGAAGCATAATTCAGCAAATTTTACATCACAGTCTATCAAACCAACCTCTCAGTGTTTGATCATCTGTGTTACATTTGTTGTGTTGCGGCAATCATTGGCTCTGTGCTTATTAGTCAAATAAAATCATAAAGTAATCAGTGCATCTTACATCTTACATTAGTTAAACTGTATATAAACCTAAATAAAAAATATGTTGTGGTGGGAATCTGTAATGATATGGTGTTACTTCAAGGCAACATTTACATTTTAACAGTTTTTCATCACTTAATTATCAAACAAAGTACATTAAACCATTAAAAATGTAACTTTACTCATCTATTAATGTGAATCCATTATTTTCAGATTGTAAAATGACAGAAAAAGATATTTTCAGACCTTGATGGAGCTGAACAATGTGAGGAAGGACACAAAAAAGAGATTCAGCATGGTCTCCAGAGTCCTGTGACAAATTTAAAAAATGCTACTAGCTTCCTTATGGTAGTATTGCACAATAATTGAGGATGTATTGTGTGAGTGTAAAGGGTATGTTACTTAGAGGCAACACTGTATCATTGTGGGCTAGTACTACAAAGGTTCTTTTTCCTGCGCTTTTGTACTAAGTTTCTTTTTCAATTGTGAAACACACACATTTAAATTCCTAACTGTACATGTCAGACATAGAAAATGTAACTGTCCAGCCCCTTGGCGCTGTACTTGTTTCAAATCTGGCCCTGGCCTGGTATAAACTCATGAAAAGTGGTATGTTTTGTGATGAAAGCAAAGTATGTGAAAGCAGAAGAGGAAGCAATAGTGTTTCAGTAAGTGGTTGCAGCACTGCATCCGTAGGCAGATGTGGAAAAACAACATGAACTGAGGCGCACATGCACACACACACACACACACACACACACACACACACATTGTAGTGTTGTCACTCAGTGAGTCAAGACCACATGTCTGCTCTGAAGTCCTTTCTTCTCAACGTGCCTGCGTTATCTCACAGCTACAGTTGTGGCTTCAATGGCGGTGAGACATCCTGACTTGGAAAGTGAGACTCCATATCTTGAGCAACCCCACAAGCCATAAACCACAGGCAGCAGCTTCTGCAGCCCAGCTTGCTGTGACTTCAAACACTAACAAGCTGGAATAACATTTTGCTTGGGGTGGCTTCCCTTGACGGCTCCCAGCTGCTGGCAAGCTGATGGAAGGAAGACAAGATTTATTACAGGCCTTGTCGCATTTGGATAAAACCTAACCGCATCGTATAGAAACTGTGGGATCACAGAATGTGTCATTACTGCTTCTTTCTCTGTAGATCAGCACAAGATCCGGGGTGGAATCAATCCGTCGGAAAATCAATTTCCATGTCTGAGCTAGCGTCCTGCTGTCAGTGGTTCTTGAAAGCTGTGTGTGGAATTAAATTGACATTTGAGGTTGATAGTGAATTGCTTTAAAACCTGCTTCAATTTAAACGATACCATAAAGCCAGAATGAAATGCTTTGGCGTCAGCATAAAAAATCGGGGTGAAGAAATGCAGCAGAGTCGAGATAAACTTCCATCCTACGTAGTTTCCGCTCTCATGCCTTGTTAAGATCTGTTCTACACTGTGTCGGGTGTCATGCTATTTCATAACAGGAAATGTGAGGTGATGATGAACCAACGATCTGACCCAAAAACACCCTCTCTGTGGGACTGCACGAGTACAGATGGGATGACAAAGTGCAGATATGTGGGAGTCTGGATTTGAGAGATTTATACATTTTGGCCCGAGGACAGCTCAATCGTCTCATCTGAATCACCCTCTTAGGAGTGAATGTTAAATACACACAGAAAGGATACTTACCTTAACCCAACAAGTCTGAACAGATAGTGCTGTCACAGTTCACGGTGTTACTTCATACCTGCAAGACAAGGAAGTGAAAGCACAAGTGAGCAATGCAGTTGCACCACAGAAAAAGAAGAAGTGGGTGGAAAGTATATGAGGAGATTTTCAGTTATTCAGCTGTCATCACTGCTGTTGAAAGGTCAAGTAGTGTGTGTATATGTGTGTGTGCGTGTGTGTGTGTGTGTGTGCATATACTGTGTCTGCATATGGACACATCAGCTCTACTGGGCTGCAAACACTCCAGCGCAGCAAATCTATCATAGATCCACCAGCAGACAAGCAGCTCAGGGCTGGAGATGATATGACACTCTAACCCTGCCTCCATATTGTTTTCTACACATAATCTGTTTTACCTTCTCTCACCCTGACTTGAATGTGCAATTCAATACAGCAGTGGATCAAATTACATTAGAGGCTATAGCCACAAAATGTAAAAATAAACTGTTTTAACTTTAAAAAGTTCTTGTGCGGGCTGACTTAAAACTTTAAGTTGTCTGACTTTGAAAAAACAAGTTGAGGTAATTTAATTTCATGATTCAAAACAAATCAAAACTTTTCCAGTCAAATAACATTGTTTTTAATTTAGTTGTACTTGAGAAAACATGTTCAGTAAACACAAGATATTAAGTTGAACCAACAACTCTGAATTTGAAAAGACAAGTTGAGCTAATTTTGTAATGATTCAACACAAATAAACTTTTAAAATCAAATAAACATGAAATTAAATCAGTTGTACTTGAGAAACATGTTCAATGAGCTTATGATATTAAGTTGAGCCAACAGTTCTAAAGTCACAGTGAAGAAGAAGGGGCTCGGGAAAGTTTTAACTCTCAAACAATGCATGATGGGAAATCTGCTGATGCATGCTGATCATGTTTCTTTGGAAATTTAATGAGTTGACTGAACTGTGTGCAGTGCATTCATTCAACTCGTCACGTCAAGTCAAAAGAATTAGTAGAACTCATGTTTATAAGTTCTTTAGTGTTCTAAAAATAAATATCTTAATTTTAATCATCCTAAATAAACTCATATGTTTACATTAAATTAGTGAGATAACTCCACTAAGTTCCTGTATGATTTTTTTTTACAGTGTAATTTAAACAGCACGCTGGCTTGTTTCGATTTTAATGCAATTATAATTGGGCAGTTTGTTTAAAACATAACACCGGGAGTTGATTGTTGCAGCATATTACATGCTGTTTATCCTCCTGAGAAATGGAGATGGGAAGACGCTAAAAGACCACCCACCTCGACTTGAATGTGAGGGAGGGAGGCTGTGGCCGCAAAGCAACGAGGCCTCTCTAACCAGATAAATCTCTGCTTTCATGAACCACATGAGAAGGCTGTACATCTGCAGAACATTTCAGACGACGTTTGGACTTAGCGCAACTTACAATTTAAACATCAGAGAGCTGTGAAGAAGTGGAAATTAGGGATTTGGGTCTGCATGATGGAAAGTTGTGTGGTTACACAAACAGGATGAGTGAAGAGCGGTTATTCGTCTGAGCTGGGTGGATTAAACAGGACACCTGCCTGCTTCGGCATCCTGCCTTTCTTCTCTCTGCCTGTACAACAATCCAGCTTTTGTGATGAATGATTGGTAACACTTTACAGTAAAAAAAAACAAAAAACATTAATTATATTTTATATAATTTATGTTGTACTTCATGAACTATCAGAAATGTAGATCATTATCTCATGCATGACTTAATGCAAGAACAATAATTGACATCTTGCCCCTTTTTTGGAACCTCTTTCTCTTTTGCTGTACTTAGATATGCTGTGTGATCGGCTCATCTTGAAAGGAAAAAACAAATGTTAGATGTTGTTGAAGATGGTTAAAAGCAGGAGTGTGGAGGTAAATACAGAGGTGGGGAAACCACCCTGTTCCCCCTCATTCATTGATATAGTTGATCTGAAATTAGTGGAGTAAACTTTCAGCCTCATTTCAAAGGTGGATAAACTGAGTGCACTTGATTTTACTCCTACACCCCTGCTTAGAAGATGTTGGTGGGCGACCTGTTAGAGTGACATAAATGCCACCTGTATGTAGTCACATCTTAAGTTAGCTAATGTTAGCAAAACACGAGATAACTAACTAGCTTAACAACATCAATCCACAGACATGTAATAGAACTAGACAGGACATTGCTGCCTTGCTGCCAATTTTTCCCAGTGGCCACTCACAGTATTGCAGCAAAAACAAACAAAAAATTCCAGACTGGCCTAAAATGCATTTCCCCCCTCAGGCCATTATAAATGAGAAATCTCTAAAACTGTTAACAGGACACTTCACACTGCAGACAAGATCAGTTATGACTCTGTCTATGATGAATTTCTGATCCATGGAGGTTTTATATTTATAAAACTTAACTGGAGTTGAAAAAAGCCATTTAAAAAGAACTATGTGAAGTCTATAGGCCAAGCGGGAACCCGCAGGCGGGGTCAAGGGGGGGAAGCAGTTCTGCACATATTCAGCGGGCCAAAAAAAGAAAAAACATAGAAGCTAGAAAAACCATTTTGGCTTATGCACCAGGCACCATCTTCATAATCTGATTTTTCTTTTGAACATAGACGAGCCTATCTAAGTACAGGAAAACAGGAAAGGGAAACACCTTCACAGGTCGGTCTGTAGTTACAGGGACAGGCCAAAAAACTGACCTGTCACAGCTGTGCATATGCATTATGTTGTAAGTGTTGTAATCATGATCAACTAAACATTACTTTGTCATGTATGTGCCCTTTCAAATAAAGTGATTTCTTTAACCCTGATGAATAAGACATGAGTAAATTGGTGAAATCATATGTATTAACAATTTGTTGCTCATACATACATGATGTATACAAATTTTCTTTTCCTAACTAAATAACTGACAATTGAAATGGAGTCTGAAATAATGATCTATTTTGCATTTCTGTTTGTTCCAAATACATAATGCCTAATTATACAGAAGGACTGACTTTATTTGAACGGCCACAATCATGATGAAATGATGAAGAAGTAATCCTTAGTTAATCATGATTACTTCTTGGAATTCAACATAATACATGAGTGGTGCTGTAACTTGTCAGATTTTCTGCCCTTTCCTTTTTTTGCCCATAAAAATTTGGTCCTTTCCTATGAAGAAGACATGAACATCTTTAATAACTAAGAAACCATCATGCATGAGAAATTGTTCATTCTTGCACATACCTGATAATTTATGAAGTACTACATGAATTAATTCATGCTTTTTCATGCATGAAGTCACATATGCATTCATGATAATTCATGTGGCCTTACTATAAATTGTTACATATGATTTTAGTCATAGCTTGTCTTTGTGATCAGTAACACACACCTACAGTATGCAGAGTGTGTTGGAGGGGAATCATCATCTCAGGCAGGCTAAATGAAGTTAAGAAATGGAAGTTGATGTTGCTGCTTTTTTCCCCTTTCCACATTAGCTTGATTTATAAGTGCAAGTCAGGCTGCATTGCACTAAAAATAACAAAGGAGCAGAAGCAGCACTCGCGGTTCTGTGATTGTATTGATTTTGATAGCTGGCCCTAGTGTTTGTGTGGCTTGGGGCGTATTTTATCGAGAGCAGTAAAATAACAAAGGAGATGGGCTGGAAGTTCTCTATGTATACCAATCAGAATTTATAAATTGCTCCATTACCTTTATTTCCCTTGGTTACTCTGGGAACATTAGCAATTATTCTCTCATGGGCTTGGCTCATAAAACTAATAATCTGGTGATTTAGTGCCTCGTGGCACGGTGCACCCAGTCTAGCCCACTCTAATCCATTCATCTTGCCACCTATTAGTTTTATTTTGGAGGGACAAATTGCTTTCCAAGAGAAAATGGGTCAATAGGTGTCCTCTATTAGAAATTGCTAACAATGTAACTGTGTTTTTTTTCCTGTGCATATGTGTTTGGTAGAGTGGCGCAGGCTGATTATCATTCTATTTGCATACTGGGAGGTTGCCTCAATTATCTTTCTTGGGCTGCATGACAAATTGCAAATAGCCAAGGTTATATATGCAATGCTTAATTTATTCTGTATTTGCTTCTGTGCAAGTGTGTGTGTGTATTGGTGTGTATGAGTGTGTGTGCATGCTTGTACGTGTGCTGCAAAATGAAGTCAACATTGTTCCATTTCTTTTTTTTCCTCTCGGTGTGTGATCATGGAGATGGATGTCAGGGCCTGTGAGCTGAGAGGACTTCGGCTGCATGGTGGCTCCGTCCCACTGTACCATTAGCAGCTCCCCGGGGACAGAAAGACCTGGAATCTGGAGAGACAGACCCAGATTAGCTCATAAATCACCGCCCTGGGGACCGAGACGCAAAACAGTGACATCATCACTCTGAGACCTTCTGTCCTGTGATCTGGCTGACGGTGCAGTCCAGCAACAGTCGCTTTCAGCTGATATGAGTCGGCAGCAGACTCTGGTACAACACATTCCTCCCAAAACTGCCAGGGTTGTTTAACATCTGTATCACCTCAGTGAGTTTGTCATTTCAGTGACTTAATCTGTTTATTTTAACTACGAAACAACATAGTTTATTTTTATTTTTCCTTGTAGACATGAACCAGCCATACATTTAAGGGAGAAATATGTAATATATTTACTGCACTAAATCATAAAATGACCATGATATGTCATCAGAGATTAAGGAAACATGCTAAATTGAAATGCTGGTTTGTCTGACAGCAATGCCACAGCCAACATATTCTCCTTTGAAACTTCCATTCTGGTGCTGAACATCTGTTTTTGTTTGCTCTTTTCACGTTTAATTACCTTACATGGAGTTAAAATAATCCAGATTGTTCACTGACTGATTAAGTGTCCATTTATGAGTCATAAGAAATCATTGAAAATTTTCCCATGAAGTCAAAATCAATGTTTTTCATGTTTTTATCACATATATATTGTGCTGTACACCACCAATAGAACAGTATTTGTTTCACAATGACATAAAGGTCATTTTGGAGATATTCTCAAGTATTTTCAATGGTATTTCAGAGTTTTTGTTTTTCCTGTAAACCAATTTGAAACTGTTGATGACTCATCCTGCACTCTGGAGTGTTATGAAATTTGTGTCCAATTAAATACTTTCTCGCTTATGATGCAGTGGAGGCTAGAAGGAGAATTCATCTGTCCACCATAGCAATGTGCAGTGTTCCTGGAGGCCGGGCCTCACAGCACAACAGCACAACTTTATAACTTTATTCACTGAATTGGGTGAAACAGGATCATATTTTATGGAGGAAGTATTTTCTGGTTTCCTCTCTGAAGTCCTCCAGCTGCTCAGCTTCAACTCTCAGTTATTTAATGACAGAGTTTCCTGATGGACAGATTGCTTTAGCTTACTAGTTGCTAAAGTTGCTTGCCATAATTGTTAGCTGCTGTTAGCGGGCAACAGAACTGGGCTCAGAGGCCTCCCAGTGAACATGACCAGTCACCAGAATGAACACAACCTCTGAGACCGACAGAGAATACAGTACCAAGTTTGTAAAAGGAGTTTCCTTATAGAAAGATAGTTTTACCTGCCGCTAAAGTAACTTAAATAACTGTTAGCTCGGTTGCAGGGTGCTGGAAGCCAAACTTGGCAAAAAACCCACCATCCCTAGTCCCTGTCATCAAACTGCCCTCCATTGTTTTTTGAGGCTGTTTTGGTCCAGCCATGTTCACTGTAGGTTGTGTATTAAATAGGGATTCAATTTGATATACCAGCTATGCCTCTAAACCACTATTTGGACTGTAATACTCATTTCTGAAGAGTAGGATCTTTCACATTTCTCCTTTGAACATATGCAAGTTCTGCCACTAGGGGTTTGTCTCACATCAAAACAATAACAAAAGACGTAGTTTGATGACATCATGAAGTATCATGGGATCATGAGAGTCGTTATCTTCACTGTTAAAAAGAAAAAAATCTGACATGACTTTTATTCATGTTCCATTTAGTCAAGTTCGCTGACTTCCTTCCTCACTCTCTGATGTGTCGTAACAACTAGCTTGCAACAGCTTACAGGAAAAACATTGTGACCTTGAAGAAATTATGGATTTTTCTGGGTTTGAACAGTGTTGGAAACATTTGGGATAATGTAAGTACACAACTCAATCAAATATATGACATATGTCTTGTGTTTTTAGACATTTATTGTGAACATGTTACACATTATAGCTTTAACTATGCATTTAAAACATTAGATGTTAGATATATGCTTTTTTATAATCAGTAAGACACAAACATACTGTACATTCTCATGCTGTCACAGTACAAATCCTGCAGTGTTTCTGCTGCAGCTCAGTGGCTGCTGCTGGCTGTGAAGTAGCTGTTTGTGAGGCCCAGTGTGTAGTCGGGTCTGTAATAAGGCCTGTGGATCCCTCCCTCCCTCCCACATACACACACTCAGAGGTCTGTGGTCACACAGCTGGCCCCGTCTGGCCAACCACTCCAACCTCACCACTTCCCCTCTCTGGGTGGGATGACAGACGCAGGGAGCAGGGAGAGAAGAAGGAGGAAAAGGGGGACGGCCTTCCCCAGATGTGGCCTGTCTGTCCACCCGTCCGTCTGGCTGGAATGTGCTGTACATACAGTAGACGGATAGAGAGACATTTAGGCAAACAGGGAGGGTGTGTTTATGTATCCTAAAATGAACCTCTCACAGTCACATGGCACCTTTGTGGCCCCGGGACCGCAAAGGGCCCGTCCCACGTCAGCTGGTCGGTTCTTCTCCTGTCAGGACACACACCGTCACACAGCTGTAATACAGACGTTTATCCAAAGTGAGGCATGCTGTCCACTAATATCACTCTCACTGCACACATTGTGCAGCTGACAGTGAAAACAAATGCTATGGGCTGAACGTTTTGGACTAAATGGAAGTTGACAGTTTTAATTCCAGTTCCTTTGGGGACTCACTTTAACTGGCTGAGAGGAGCCGTCTCCCACAGTACACTCTGGTCTTGCTTTGTTAGTCCACGAAGGGTGGAGGGGAGATGCATTTGTCGCATGAGGGGAGTCATCACGGTCCCCCGGCGGCCGGCCTCTGTCCCCAACAGGCTGTGCTGATGTAATCTGCCAGACTAAAACTTACATTTACACAGGATCCACAGATGAGATAAGAGGCCCCAAGGCCGGCTTATCTGCCGCTATCAGAGGAGAGGAGCCGAGCCAACTTTCCTTCTCCTTCTCCCCCTGTGTCCTACAGCCCTGTTGCTCTGTCAGACTGCAGCAGATTTGTGTAATGACATCAGAGGGAGACTGAGGCCTGGCGACAGTGGCCCAAAGGCGCCCGAATCGTAAACCTAATTGGTGGCTGTCGCAAGTTAACTACATAGCAAATTTCCACATTCTCCCCGCGCTGCTTTAGTATTTGAATGGCTGAGACCTGGGAACAGCTATTTTAAACAGCTTGTATCATTTGTACGCAGCTTCTGTGTAAGGACGGGGTTGCATGTTCTGCAGAGGTATTTATACAGATTATTTAAAGGGACAGGTCACTCCAAAATACTCACTCCAAAAAAATACATATTTTTCCTCTGGTTTGTACTGCTGTTTATCCATCTAGATTATTTTCATGTGAGTTGTGAGTTTCTCGGAAATATAATGGGACTAAATGGCACTCGGTTCAAAGCACCAAAAATTTAGAAAAATTTAACAATAGTGTTTCTTTCCAGAAATCTGGTCACTCGAAATAATCTGCAGATCTTGTTGTGAGCAGTTTCTGGCAGGAACTACTTTCTTTCTATGGTTGAAGCTACTGGAGCTTCTTTCATTCTACAGCAGAATCTACTGGAACTACTTCTTTTCTACGGTTGAAGCTACCAGAACTACTTTCTTCCCACAGTAAAAACTACTGCAACTACTTTCTTTCAGCAGTAAAATATACTGGTGCTACTTTCTTTCTACAGTAGACTCTACCAGAACTACTTTCTTCCAACACTTCAGTCTACTGGAACTACTTCTTTTCTATGGTTGAAGCTACCGGAACTACTTCCTCTCTACGATAAAATCTACTGGAACTACTTGAAATGGCTTACAACAAGGTCTGTGGATTATCTTGAGTAACCGGGCCATGATTTTTTGAAGGAGACATTGCTGTTGATTCTTTTTCAAATATCTCTCTCACCAAAACTATCCAGATGGATAAATAGCACTACAATTAAGAGGAAAAATATGTATTTTTGAGTTTGAGGTGAATGTTGCTCTACCTTTATATCTCCATCAGTACGATCTCTAGCTTCTGCTCAGCTTGTTGCATGGTAAACTTTGCCTTGTAGTGAGGTTTGGGGAACATGAGGAAAGGTAACTAGGACATAATAAGGGAAATGATGTGCACATTTATGAAGGATCTTTGGCTTCTTTGCCTGAGGAGCCATTATAATGATGTGTAGGCCGACTTGGTTACACAGCCATAGTCATTGCACGCAACCACAGTACCTCTGCCGGAGGCACCCACTACGCTACCACATTCAAAAATACTGCGTTTGTTCTAGCCAATCGGCTGGCTCCACAGCCCAGGGTTAAGCGGCTTCCCGACCTCAAAGCAAGGGGTCAGTGTGGAGGAAAAACATCACACAAGAGCCACAATTGCAGCCCTCAAACATGAAAAGTCTCTTTTTATTTTTGACAGGCTTCCCACTTTTAATGGCCGGGTCTACGTGCTGCATAAACAAACAGTGAGGCTCGGTCTGCGCAGGCAGCCAGCAGCGGTGGCTTTGGTGGTGAGCTGGATTACAGGCTACGATGGAGCTGTGGTTATGATGGCACACACTGAGCTCCACTCAGACTCTGTGACAGTCAATCGAGCTCTCTCCCACTTTCTAACAGCTCAGTGGTGGCTGCAACATTTCCAGATGTCAGAGCTGTGGCTTCTACAGGAGCTGATCCACACTGTAGGCTCAGTTAGGTGTAAAATATTTCCTGCATCTGCTGTTTAATACAAATTCTGTTGACTTTATTTCTTCAGGCACTTGATAGACTGTTCTGTATTTATTTAAACCCCACATCTCATAAAACTGTTTTTTTTCCTGCAGCAGTAGATTATATATTGTTAATGTGAGCCTCTGTTTTTGAGTAAGTCAGCTTTTAAGAGGATTTGTATCATCGTATAAAACTTAAATGCAAAGTCAGGAGTTCCCTGTTTACAATAAAGTTAGTCTGATCCCTCTCGTAACTACAGCTCCTGTGCAGAGGTGGCAAAAATACACACATTCTTTACTCAAGAGGAAGTACAGATACATGTGTAAAAGAGGCTCAGGTAGTAAATACAGGCTCTGAAAGGTACTCCAAGTATAATAGTAAAAAAATAGCCCTCTGACTGACATTTCTACCTGCTGTTTGTCTACAAAGCTAACTGAACCTTACCTTTTTTCTGCAGTCGAGACTCTCTCTCTCATGTCTGTATCGTTTTTTACATCATTTTCGTCTAGTTGCATCTATTGTCTGTGATATGCACTGATGGATACACCAAGGAATCATTTTTAATGTTATTGACCCATCCATTTAGCATGCTAGCGTGCAAAGATGCAAAATAAAAATAACCAATAATTCCCATCAAAGCATTAAAACTAAAGTTACAAGCCTGTTTTTAAAATGTAAGATCGTCGATCTCGCGAGACTTCCGCACGTGCGTCCATTAAGATATATACGAAGTCTCGCGAGATCGACGCCATGTTTACATCCTACCGGCTACGGGGGCTACATGCTACAGTTGCCATTTCTGCTAGAAACATGGCGTAAATGGCCTCTTTTGCGATTAATTTTTTATGTCGCGGCTCACGGACACTTGGATTACACCACACAAGCAGGATGGAGACGTTTTGTGTTTGTTTTGTGTGCTTTTTTAAAAACGTTTTATCCGTGGTCACCGTTCACTGCCATTGTACTGGATGAGGCTGCTACCCTGGATTGTTTTGTGAACTGAAGACCTTCACCCATCATCACATTGGCATAGTGGTGAGTACATACTGAATGGCTTATTCTAACAAGGTGGAATATCGCTTTAAAACTAAAGTAACAAGCCTCTACAGCCTGTTACAGTACAGTAACAACATATTTATACTATATTTCCCACCTCTGCCCCGTGTGAGCTTATGTTTGTGTGTGCTGCTGCTGTTGCTGCTGCTCTGATGGATCTCCCTGTGTTTTCTCCTCCCATTCCTGCTGCAGCGCCTCCTCTTTCCAACACTGCTAATGACAGTAAGTTTAATTAGTGCCAGCAGGTCCCCCCACTAACTGTAACTTCATTAACCGCTGTCAACAGGCCAAGCAACGCTACACATAAACACAGCTCATTATGACTCTGCCCTGTCTTTTGTCTCCTCCCTGCTCCAGAATCCCACACTATTTATCTCTATCTATCTCTCTCTGTATATACATATATAAATCTCACACCATAATGAGGGTCCTCCAGTTGGGATGGATGGGAAGCTGTGAGGTCATTTTTTACTCCCTGTGCATACTGTGAAGCAGCAAAAGCATGCAGAACCCCAGCTTTTGTTGTGGTTTCCCTTTGGAAAAAACAGCTTTTGAGCTTCGAATGTAGAATCCAGCAGTTTGTGCATTGTAAAAAAATCACACATGAATAACTAATCTTTTTTCATTAAATTAAAATAAACATATGCTTTATCCATTCAATATCTATTCAAGTTAATTAAAGTCAAAGATTTCTAGTATTTATTTTCAGAACTTAGAAACATGAGTTGTTCTAACTTGAAGTTTTTTGACTTGAAAGGATGAGTTGAATGAATGTACTGTACAGTGTTCAATCAACTAATTAAATTAAGTGTCTAAAGATCAGCATATTAGCATGCATTGTTCAAGAGTTAAACCTCTTCTGAGACCCTTCTTCTTCAGTGTGACCAATGAGTTGTTGGTTCAACTTAATAACATGTTTTCTCAAGTACAACTGAATTAATATCAAGTTTATGTGACTAAACTTTGCTTTTAATCATTAAAACATTATGTCAAATTAAAACACTTTTACAGTGTGGATATTTTCCACACTGGAAATGTGATGGTTCGTATCAAATGAGTGTTAATTATGCGACAGTAAATTGGAGTCAATAAGGCGATTGGATACACGTCGGAACCCGTGTGAAATCCATCTTATATTGATTTATTTTCTGACCCATAAATCTACAGCATATCACTATTAAGTTTACAGCTCACATCAAAATGCATTGATTGACCCTCACACAATCCTTAGCAACAAGATCAATTTTCCCTAATAAGGATCTGTGGTGTTCGGAGCAGGTTTATGCATCCCTAACAGTGGTTCTGGCAGTGTGTTAGTAACACTGTGCCAGTAAATCCAATCTTAGCCCACAGAGGAGTGATTTATGAGACTGCAGAGGCTAAGCTTTCATGACTTCACTTTCTTTTCTGGAGCGCTGTGTTATATGACATGTAAATGTGATCATTTCCCTGGTCAATTATCCTCCATCCTTACTCTATTTGGCTGGCATTGTGCAGAGTTTCAGCGCTGTTTGGCTGCTGATAGAGAGATAACCCCAAGCCTTGTTAGATTCCTGACAGGCGCAGCTTGTCAGTCTGTGGTTCTGAAACCTCCCTAATCAAAAAATCTCTTGGAGCGAGCCAGTGGATTGTGCAGGGGTGAGCGTCATCAAAGCCTTTCATGTTCTCTGGCTAAAAGGAGACAGAGAGAGAGGAGAGGGGAGAAAGCTTTAGCAGGTACACTGTGCTCTTTGTTTACCCTTACTCTTACCAATCTGGTGCACAGATGGCCAACAATTATTTCTCTGTGTGCGCATTGCCGCTGGCGAGCCACCAGCTTTTCAGAGATTGGTGTAATCCTTTATTATTTATGATTGTCTGGGATTTTTGGATCAAGATTGAACACAATCTGTTGAATAACTGAGAGGAGCGGGAGGCAGCAGAGTGGAATGAAATGCAAACAAAGAGAGTGGAAATGGAGAAGTCAGGGCATCCATAATGAAGATGTGATGCTCACTGTTAGGAGAACTGCTCCTGAATCCAGCACACTTTAATCCCATTAACACTGACTAAATATACCATTTGTTTTAAGCTTGCCAGTGGTGGTGTTTATGCTAATAGCCTGGACGCTCCAGGCGATTTCAGAAGACTTTTGGAGGGCACCGGCTAATAATTAGATTTAATAAGGAAGTCAATTTCTATCCTCATTTGAAATAAAAATAAGAGGCTTAGCCTCTCATAGGACAGGCATTAATTTGTTGATTTGGTCTCGCTTTCTCTCACAGGGCTTCTGTCTCCATAATTCTTTAACCCTTTTGTGTCCTTGTTTAGGGACCAAAACTACACTGATAACATTGTACTTCAGTTGAGTATGTCCATTGTCTCCCACTTTGCTGTCCTCTACATTTGTGTGCCAGCTGTAGTGAAGATTTTATATACAAACCATATGATGAGTTAGTTTATAAAAGATGATGCAGTGTTACAGATTAAATCTGCTGCAGGCAGTTTATTTTTAGCATTACCGGACAAAAGTTCCATAATGTAATTAAAGAGGTCTGAGAGAAAAGTAGACTTCTGCTCCTCCTCTTGGCTCTGTTTAAGACAATCTAGCCTTTGATGGGAGACTTTGGCTGATCACAGGTCGGTAAGATACACAAAAATGTAAAAATACTCCATTACAAGTTAAAGTCCTATAAACAAAATCCTTCTCAAGTAAAAGTATCTAAGTATTATCACCTAAATATACTGTAAAGTATGAACATAAAAGTACTTATTCTGTAAAAAAAAAAATTGTTACTCGTATTTGTGTATGACATAATTATATTATTAATATTGATGCTTCACTGTATAAGAGGCATTTTACTGTTCTAACTGCTTAAAGTGATATTCCATCTCAAAATGATAATCCACTCAACATGTACTCACCCCTATGCTGATGTGAGGATGGGTGAAGATCTTCAGTTCACAAAACAATCGTGGAGTTTCAGCAGAAAACAGGATTGCAGCGAATGGCAGCGAATGGCGACCACGAATAAAATGTAAAAAAAAAAGCACACAAAACAAACACAAAATGTCTCCATCCTGCTCATGTGGTGTAATCCAAGTGTCCGTGAGCCGCAACATAAAAATTTAACCCCAAAAGACGCCATTTACACCATGTTTTTAGCTGAAATGTCAACTGTAGCCTCCCAGGTAGCGTGTAAACATGGTGTCGATGTATCGCAAGACTTTGTATATCTCGTGATATTTTCACACGTGCATCCATTAAGAGATATACGAAGTCTCGCGATCCATCTCGCGAGATGGACTTGATGTACTTTATATACAGTTTGGTAGTTTAGTTCAGTGGTTTCCAAAGGGTCACAAGATAAATCTGAGGGACCATGAAATAATTAATGGAAGAGGAAAGAAGAAAAAGTTATACTGCACAATTGTGCATTCATTTTTTGTGTTTAAACTGAATAGTGGCTTGTTTTGTGAACTATTACTTAATTAATTTTACCTCTTTGGCCTCAAAGTATGGTTTCATTAGTGCTTAATCACCTGAAAATAAGAATAGTTGTGTTTTCATTACCTTAGAATGAACCGTTTATATTAACAGAGGGTGCAGGTCTTCTGTGGTGGCTGCCATATTGAACCTCCATGTTTCTACAGCAGCCCAGAACAAACAAACCAAACATTCTTTATAAATGAACAGTGTGAGGCAAGTTATTTTCAACATATAATATATTACTTATGGCTAATTCCTTTCATTTGAAAGTAATAAGGTACTTGTATTACTTACTTATTGCATTACTATCCGTGTACCAAGTAACGGTGAAAAATATATATCCTTGGTAATGCTTGACACAGTAAATGCAATAATATTACTGTAAAAAAATTTAGTACCATGTTATATTACCTAATTACCAGTAAAAGTCATATATTAAGTAACTTGTTACCTCAAACACTGCCGACAGATGCTTATGACAGGTTTATTGTTACCCTGAGTCCTTTTTTAAATTGTCATGTCAACTTTCTGGGTGTTAAAGCTGGATGTTTTAAACACTTTAGATGCCACCTTTTGCAGCCACCATAGGTTCTACATCCTTTGAAGGGGAGAGTAAGATGCCACTAAATACTACACACTGGTCCTTTAAGGTTAAGAACACATCTTTAACAAAACATTTAACCTCCAAATGTTTTTATGTTGACTCTTAATCTGAAAAGTAACTGATACCTCAAGCTGTCAGATAAATATAGTGGAGTAAAAAGTACATTTCCCACTGAAATACTGTGTAGTTTATGTATAAAGAGGCATAAAAGCACATATATTCATGTAAGAAACTCAAAATTTACTTACAATACTTGAGTAGATTAGATGTACCCACTACACTGGTGAAGTGTTGTGGTGTAGAGGTGGAGTTGATCCACAGTATATAGGTGCTGTTGCTGCTGCTCATCATCCTGGTGGACTGCTGGGCTCTGCTCCGCCGGGCTCATGAGCAGGAGTTCCAGCTGGAGGAGCTCTCTGATCTGCTGTCAGACGGCCGGCTCACTCTCCCCTGCCCTGATAACTTCCTCAGCTCTCTATTATTCTCCTCTAGCTCAGTCACTCCCCATCCCCTCGCTCTGTCTCTCTTTTTCAACTTAATAATGGAATCAAGTACCCCTCCAGAGCAAGCAGCAATGCTGGCTGCTGCTGAAGGAATCATTTTCAGTGAGCATGTGTCAGTCAGCAGGTATAGGAGCACTTGTGGAGTCAATTTGGCATGGAGGAGTGGAGCTATATTACTGTGTGCCAGGGAATATGAAATGCTCCTCAGTGAGGCAGAAGTGGTGAAATGCGGTATATGAGGAGGACAGAAGCTTGTGGCCTCATAAGGAGATTTCTGAGATACTACAGAGCTCACATTATCATTATTGAGCTAGTTAAAAGGCTCTGCTTACCATTTATTACACTCTGTGATGAATTCATCTCAGCAAAGCTGCTTCATCACAATTCTCAGTGTTGAAGTTATTCCGTGCCGTACACTGTTACATCTCTGTTTGATGTGAGTGAATATAATGCTCACTCTCTTGAGACACTTAGCTAAACAATTCACAGACTCTATCTGACCTCAGTAGCAGTTGCACTTTTCTTGCATGGGCTGTTACCTTGACAACATATTTTCTTTCGAGACAGTCATGTGAAGTCATTCCCATGCCATGTGAATGTAATCATGAACCATAACTGAATTTAGGCCTAAAGAATCTTTTTAATCACATTAGCCATTTAGCAAACTGGATTAGAGGAACAAAATCTTTGTTGAGCAGCTCAAGGTCTTCTCAATCAACTGGTACCGCTTGATCCTCTGATCAGTTTAATGTTGAATCTTTTCTTAGTAATTGTGTCCTGAATTATGGAGCACATCCAGGAGGAGGTCGTCAGCGGGGAACAATTCAATACACAGCCTGTAACCGGCTGTAATCTGCAGTTTGTTGTCAAAATAGAAACAATGCAACTATGCATTTCCTGAGCTGAGGGTCTGTTCAACAAGCTCTCACTACAGCCGTTCTGATTCTTGATTATGCAGTGTGAAGGGTGTGAGTGAAAATGAAGTTTAGAAGGGCCACCGCTGCGCCACCATCACCCCTCTGAAAGTAGGCTGCTGAATTTAAGTGGATAAGAATATAACTGGCGGCCCTCCAGCTCTGCTGTGTGTGCTGGACATAGAACAATAACAACATGGCAAGACAACAACTTTGTGTAAGAGGAAGAGGTGTTCATGTATCAGCTGTGTGAGTCCTGCTGGTTCAGCAGTGAGACGTGTTACAGATTGAACACAAGAGCAGAACTTCTGAGGATTTGTTTTAGCTGCACTGTGGATCAGCTCAGTTTTTTTTTACCTGTATGGAATCAGAAATGAATAGTATGAACAGTGTGCTGCTGAATTAAAATTGTGATTTATGTCACTAAACTTTAATTGAAAAATGAGGATGTGCGTAACTCTACAGTTTGAGCATTGTTGGAAAATGCCTGAGAATTAAGAATTTCATTGCTGCTGAGTGTGTTTACATGCACACTAGTATCCTGGTTATGATCAAGTTTTTGGAATATCTCAGTTATCTGCTGTTCGGGTAAACATCTGGTTTCAGATAAGACCTTATCCCAGTTTTGAGAAACCTGAATATGCTACCTGCAGTGCGCCGATAGAAACCAGGATACTGTGGCATGCAAACACCTTATCCTGATTTCTGAACACTCTCTTGTTACAGAACAGAGTAACACAGTTACAGGCAGACTATCAGAAACCTGGATAATGTTATAATCTGAATAACTTGATCAAAAACAGGATAAGACTCAAAACCATGCTAGTTATGTACATGTAAACGCAGCCAATGCCTGTAATTGTTGTGATTATGATAATGAAATAGTTTATGAAGTCTTACTTTTAACATATGATGCAGACGGGTATCAGGATAAATAAAAAACTATGAAACATCACTATTGCAGCTTCTCCTGGGTTGAGCCTTTTTTGACTTAAATTGAATGTACTGTAAGAGTACATACATGCAAGACCCTATGCAGTGTGTTATAATCTAACCGGCAGAGTGCAATTAACTTTGAACCGTAACGGTGGAACATGGAATATGTTATGGAAAGGAAAACCCCCTCAAACCGTGACACATTCTTGAGACATGATACTGTTTTCTGTTATTGCAAGAAATTGGTGTAAAGCTGATCCTCCAGGAAAACAGCAACGAACTGGTATTGTTGAGGAAAAGTACTTGGAGAAAAGCTCCTTTGAGAGTTAAAGGAAATATTTCTGACAGAAATTTGGAAAAGTGGATCATTCACATGAAACAAGATGCCAAACAAGTTACTTAAGTTCTTGTTTCCAGAATTGACAACATAATATAGCATATTAAAAAAAAAGATTGTTCTCTTTACAAATGTTTTAATTTGAAACATTAATCTTGCATAAAGAAAACTCTACCATGTATAGTTATATACTGTATATTGTTATTAATGTCTGTACTTATATTTATCAGTGTGGAGCTGTTGATAGCAAAGAATATTAAATTCTACTACAGCGATTGGCTCTATGTCCTCCCTAGCTGAGGGCTATAAGCGCAGATTCTTGCCAAAAACCTCATCTTTTGTTTTGAGACACTCTTCATGTCTGCATTTTTCTCCTTTGATAAGGACTTTCATCCTGTTTTCATTGATTACTGTCTGATGAGTCATCCTGATTATACAGTACAGGCAATTCATCTTTCTACCACACACTGAAGGCCCTTTGTTGCCTGGAATGTGTGCGTGTATGTGTATGTGTGTGTGTGTGTGTGTGTGTGTGTGTGTTTTGTGAATTTCTGCCTCCTGCCTGTGAATGACGCGGCTGCATCACACAGCGTGTGTGTGTTTACTTGTGAATGTGCAGTATGTCTGTGTGCATCTCCATGTAAACAGCATGCCAGTGCCCTGAAGTGTAAGTCAGTGCAATACAAACGTGAGCCTTTTGCAGTAACAGGGCCCTCATTTTCTGCTCCATGAACAACAAAGTCCGCCTGCGTGAGAGAGAAAAATGGCCAAGTCGTTTATTAACTGCAAGTCACATTAATGAGCCAATACTGTGTAATCTCGAAATACATCCAATATAGGGTCGTGATAAATGGTTCTACAGTGTCGTTGATCTTTGCCTTGTTCACCATGATTTCGAAGCAGCTTAGTGCAGTAATGCAGTTTTTTTCCACAGAAATACATGCAGAGTGTGACAGACACAGCTACTGTCAGACAATAAGCCCACAGTATGCTGAAGTGATGTCACTTGCACATGCTCAGTAGGATTCTCTGGGGCCAGATCATTTTACCTCAGCAGAAGTTTTCAACAAAAAATTACTTTGATGAATGAAAGTTGCTTTTTCAATATACAGTATTTTTCTTATGCTGTCTAAAGCTTAGATGACTGCAAATTTAAACTTACATCAAATTCATCTCTAGGTTATTGGTTAAAAATGAACATGAACAAACTATGCTAACGTAGGTGTCGCTGGCTAATATGCAAGATTTTATCATGGCTGCAAGATCAGGGGCAGTTGTACCACTGTTACTATATGGTTCGATGTAAGCACCGTGTTTGTCTGTATTGACACACTTTCCATTTAGAAAATAAACAAACATATTTAACTAAACATAAATACAAACTAAATTTATTTGAACCTGAAATCAAACAAACAAAAATAGATTGACTGCTTCAATATAATACAGAATGTATGTATGAGACACTTGTGTAATTTTTGTGAGTGTATGTTATATGTAATGAATATGTTAGAATTCTATGTAAATTGTTTTGGCAACAGATTTTGTTCATGCTAATAAAGTTATTTGAATTGAAAAAAACAAACAGACAGCACAATTCAAAAGATCAGAGGATGACATCATCAGTGACATCATCAAGTTGGCATATATAAGCCAGCATCAGTGTAGAAATTCAAATAATTCCCGACACACCGTGACAACGAGAGACAGCATTTCTTCGAGACTTACTATCGAAAGAAAATGAATCACACAAGGCATTCAAGAAGACGTCAACAGCAAAGAACCTCTGAACCACAAGTCACAGCTTTTAATCAGAGGCAAGCAATGAGCAACGCGACTTTCCACGAGTCCCAAGCAAACCTTGATGGGACCCAGC
>JAJHUR010093381.1:40752-57184 GCA_027495735.1 Lutjanus campechanus | reverse complement strand
GGATAAAATGTGAAAAAAAAAAAAAGAACAGAAGAACAGAAAACAAACACAAAATGTCTCCATCCTGCTCTTATGGTGTAATCCAAGTGTCCGCGAGCTGCGACATTAAAATTTAACCACAAAAGACACCATTTACACCATGTTTTTAGCCAAAATGTCAACTGTAGCATGTAGCAGGTAGCATGTAAACATGGTGTCAATCTCGTGAGACGTGTAAATGGCGTCTTTTGTGGTTAAATTTTAATGTCGTGGCTCACAGACACTTGGATTACACCACAGGAGCAGGATGGAGACTTTTTGTGTTTTTTTTGTGTTTTTTTTTTTTTTTTTTTTACATTTTATCCGTGGTCTCCATTCACTGCCATTGGCTGCAACCCTGTTTTCTGCTGAAACTCCAGGATTGTTTTGTGAACTGAAGATCTTCACCCATCCTCACATCAGCAAAGGGATGAGTACATATTGAGTGGATTATCATCTGGGGAGGAATATCGCTTTAAATGCTTTTAAATCCAAAATGTAAGAATTAGAGGCAGATTCCTTAAAATGGTTATGTTTTTTAGCATCTCTGTTTGTATGTCTGTTGGTGTGTATTTAGTTTATATCTTTTCTCTCATATATTACTTTTTATTTGGTACAACACTCGATTTATTTTTGCGTTGTTTTTGGTGAAGTGCTATACAAATTAAGTAATAATATGCAGACTCAGGAATACAGTCCATACACACCCATACTGTCAAGAGTGTAAATTTTTCAATAAAGTTTATAAATTAGATACTGTGGATCTTAAATCTGCAAATTACTTCTCATTGTAACATCTATCTCCAGCTAGGGTTACAACTCACCCTAGTATTGGGGTAGGTTGTAACAATATTTGACATTAACTCACATGATCTTGGATTATGTAGTAGATCCAAATGAACTTTGTTTGTGCTGGACAAATATGGGTATTGTGTATGTTTGAGGGATCTAGCACGATCAACCACTGAGTCACGGACAAACAAAAGGTGTTACTACCATCCCATGTCTCCCCTAATCGATCATTTCGAGTCACAGTCACAATAAAAGGGTGAAAGAGGCAAGGAATTGGGACCAGTATGAGCTTTATGTGCAAGAGGAAAATAAATCATCAATTGATTGTAAGCCAATTGCCTCCAGATAAGCCATCACGCTCCACACTAATCACCACAAAACACCAAACATTGTTGGTGCTTTAACTATTATTCGTACTTGTTTACTTGAATATTTGTTTACTTCTTTCTCTTGTATGTGTGTGGCTTGCCTCTCGTAGCTTTCCACTGTAGTTTCCACAGTACCAGTTTAGTCACTGTTGCTGCTCCATGTCTTCCTCCACTGTTTTTGGAGTAGGAGGAGGAGGAGGTGGAGAAGGAGAAGGAGGGGGGCCGCCGTGTGCGTCAGTAAGTCAAACATGTTCCAATAACGGGCTATATTATCTGCTGCTATTTGCAGTTTGCTGTAGCCAGGCGCCAGACTGAGCCTGAGCAGAAACCTGCAGCGCTGTTTTTTTTTTCTTCTTGTTGTTGCTCCTCTGTGATGGAAACGCTCTAAACAGGAATGGCATCTGCGAGCCTGCTGGCAGAACAGAGGTAGGCTCAAGTTGTCTCTTAGTTTGAGTATCTGTCGGGCGCACAATAATGGATGAATTCATGAAAACGGTGGAGATGACTGGAGTTTTAAATGTGTTGTTACTTAACTGGACCACCAACCTGGATGTAATTTTACCCAAGTTGAATGATGCGCTGCTAACAGCATTTCAGCACCGTGGACAGCAACTTAATCAATTTTCGGGATGACAATGAAAAAAGAAAGAGAAAGTTTAGAATAAACTGTAATTTCTGACCTGCTAATTTCAAACTGCTTTTTTCACACGATTCAGAACATTTTATCACTGTAGGGGAGACCAGGGGCAATTGTAACATTGTATTTATTTATTTGTTTTTACATTTTCCTTCATAACTCACAGACTACTTGAAATAAACTTTTGATATGAGAAACATAAATATGCATACTAATACAACAGATATATTTTCACCACCGTTCCTTTTAAAAGTAACTTGTTACATTACAAGATTACTGCCATTAAAAACTAACTCATTACATTACAGTGTTACTGAGAAAAATAACTTGTTAGAGTAGTTATGCTTTGCCAGAAATCTAAATCATTTGAGATTCCTTGTGCATGTTGTGTTGTCGTGATGATCTGATAGCAAACTGGGTGGAGGTATATCACACAGCTGAAAACAATAAAACACAGCATGCAGTACATCATGTTTCAACATGCTAATAATGAATTATGTGTTTTGAAATTAGCTTTTCAAAACTCATGCCTACATGCAAATTGTGGACAGGCTTTTCAAATCATGTAGATTCACCTGGCCAATATTATCTGTACTTTACTCTTTTATAACGCAGGAGAAGTTTTTCAAAACATCTGTCAGATAGTCAGTTCCTCTGACAAGACATCCAAAGCTAAATAGTGTCTCCATAGGTGCAGTAGACTGCATGGTGTTTGAGTATTGTCTTGAAGAAAGATTTGATCATGGGGAATGTGTTCAACACAGACAATAGACTGTGTCTGTCCTCTGTCTCAAATGAAAAAAAAAAGTCACCCTCAGAGTGTCCTGCAGTGACAGGTGCAGGCAGCAGTACCTCTTGCAGTAGTGAAAAATAGTAAAAATGTGGCAAAAATGTAACTGTAAAAAATGTAACTACATAGCAGAGTATTTGAATTACAAAACTAACGAGTTACGTTACGCGTTACCACAAAAAAGTAGAGTACTCTAGCTCATTATTTATAAAAAATAGTAATAAGGACCAGAGCTTAATGCTAAATTTAATGCAAGAAATCAGATTGTGACAATTGACCACTTGGTTGGGGCTACTGTAACACTGAAAACATCAGTCATATTAACACACTGTATCTCAAATAAAAACACACCTCAAAGTAAACACATTACTGATGTAGTATCTAATGGTGAGGTATTATAAATTTGTAGATCACTTTATAAATTAAAAAAAAGTTAAAAATAAGGTGGTAAACTAGTAGATAAATGAGGTATGAACATTATTGTGTATGAAGCATGCATTAAATATTTGTAACACTGTTTCAGTCTTTGTTTTTGTATAGCTTAGGGAAAGCATTACTGATGTAGAACATGTTATGTCAAAAAGGTAGGCATAATAAGCTAAAGCTTCAGCCTACACCTTTTTGGTCAACTTAATGTTTTATTGTTACATATTGTTTATCTTTACTTGAAATTCTCAACTAGAACTGAAATAACTACCACTACAAGGTGTCAACAATCAGCTATTATCAGACTCTACAGAATTAATTCCTGATAATGGACACCTCACTGGGCATACCGTTTAAATAATTTGAACTGAGTTAAAAGCAATTTTAAATTTGAATTTAGTGAAATAAGTTTATTTTCTGACAAAAAAGCATGTCAACACAGGACAAACAAGGTGCTTACATTGGGCCATGTGAATTTAGTACAGTTCTAACACTGTGTTACATCATGCAGCCGTGAAAAAATAAGCCATACTAACCTCATGTATCAAAGTAATCACTTTACTGCTGTAGTGTCTAATAACATTACTTTTTGGTTCAAATTCTTTAGGATGTCCAGCACTGGATGCATTCAAAGCAAAAGCAAATTTCTATTTTTGTTGAGGACTAGGGAACTATTCTAGTGGTAACTATATTATTTAATTATTTGAACTGAGTTAAAAGAAATTTCACATTTAACTTTAATTTTTGTATGTCAGCACAGACAAACATGTTTACATGCTTACAGTGGGCCATTGAGCTTGCAGCCATGATAAAATCTTGTATGCTAACCAGCAACACCTATATTAGCATAGTTTGTTCATGTTGATTTTTAAGCAACAACCAAGAGATGAAATTGATGTAAGTTTAAATTCAAAGTCATCTAAACTTTAGACAGCATAAGAACATACTAGCTTGTTTCTGCATGGAGTAAATGAGTGTGTTGCAATTGTCCCTGGTCTCCCCTCCCTAAAACACACAGGCTGACTTGTCTGAGAAAGTCTTACACTAAAAAGTCTTACTGTATTGTGTGTTAAACAACACACTGAGCTCATTTACTTTCTAATCCTCTCCTTTCCTGCAGGAATCTAACCCTTCCCCCCGGCACTACAAGCACCATGCCAAAGACCACACACTCATCTGAACCTGAGCTGTAAGAGGACAGAGGATGGCGGGAGGTGTGAGGAGGAACACAGGGATGGGGAGTAGATCAGGGATGTATGTGAGGCTGTTGGCAGTGAGTGTGTTACTGGGAGCTGATCTGAGCTGGCTGGGCCTGAAACACCAGGTTGGGGTCAACGCCCAGAACAATGAGAGGAGGGTATTAGCACATATCCCCGGTGACATCATCATAGGAGCTCTGTTCTCTGTCCACCACCAACCACCTGCAGACAAGGTACATGTTACCTGTGTGTGTTCATGTGTGTGTGTGCTCACTTTCTCCATATGTGATAAATGTTAGTAATCCAGTTGTGTTACACTTTGTTAAGGTCCATGAGAGAAAGTGTGGAGCAGTGCGTGAGCAGTATGGGATCCAGAGAGTGGAGGCCATGATGCACACTCTGGATCGAATTAACGCTGACCCCTCAATCCTCCCGAATATTACCCTGGGCTGCGAGATCAGGTCAGAAAATGTTCACAAAACCTCTTATGTTGTTCTTAAATGGCAATAAATTGTTTGCAACCTTTAGTGTTTGGATTATGTGTGGACCATGGGTTGAAAAATTGAAGAATTTAGGTTCATTTCATTTGAGAGAGAGGTCCAATGCTCTATAATAAACATAATAATATAACAATAAACAAAGATATTAATGTACTGTTAGTGATACTCTTGAAGAAGCAGGTGAACTGTGGCTGGAGGAATTAGGCCACAATGGTAACTTCAGAGTGAAGGCTATTCAGTGACTTTTTTTTTTAGAAGGACCACATTTGAAAAAAGAAAATGCAGAGGGGCCAGATGTTTACATTTCAAAATAAGGAGTTTAAATTAGTAAAATAATGCACCTTTTTTATTTTTTCTCTTTCCACTTTGTCAGATTTCACAATTGGAAAATAAACATTTTTATGTGCAAAAGTGCAAGGAAAAACAAAGCAGCTTTTATAATCCTAGATTAGAAGTAGCTTGTTTTGCAGTTTTCAGTTCACTTTTCCCTCAAGTTAAAACATTTTAAACTTACAGTATCTCTGTGCTTACAGACATAACCAATGAATGAGCTAATTACCCTACTAATAAAATAATAATAATAAACACTCATAAACTTAGAAAGTTGTCAGGTTATCTAAATAAAATCACAATGATGCACTGTTTTTCATATTTATGAATGATCAAAGGATTGGACTGAGGTCATTAAAGCAAGAAAGCAAAGTTTATTTAAATAGCATCTTTCACAGTCACCTGTCACTGGGTGCTTAACAGATAAAGAAATTAAAATGGAATGAAATGCCTGTCTGAACAGGTATGTTTTTAGCTCCTTCTTTAAGGTCCACAGGCCAAAGGACTCAAGCTTATTGGGAGACTATTCCAAAGCTTAGGGGCTGCTGACTGAAAGGAACAATCTCCCCGAGTCTTGAAAAGTGTCTGAGGAGCACTTACAAAACCCTGAGTGTAGGAGCTTGGCTTGTAGGGTCATTAGGTCATTAAAGGGCTGGATCAGCCCACGAGCCGCCACTTGAATAGGCCTGGTGTAGGCAATGGAGCAAAGCAGATAAAAGCTGGCATCCATACAGTAACCTGCAGTAAACCTTTTAATAATCATAGATGACACCAAAAGGGCAAATCTGACCTATTGACAAAGTGTGGATGGAGACATTGCATTAAAAATGATAGGATAGGTTCAGATTTTTTCAAGCTGAAGCTACTCCAGCTCTCAAATGCCAAAAAAAGTTGTCATTCCTCCTCTCCATAAGGGCTTTGAAGTGATCTCTTCCAAGCATAACCACTCTGTAATAAATGAGAGATAAAATCCGCAGTCGCTGTTTGGTACAAAATCATTCGAAAGTTCAGCTGAAGCTAAAATGAGGCTGATGTTGCTGGTCTTGTCCCTTAGCAACAAACCTGCATGTGACTAATAGGAAGCATCTCTGATGCATTTAAGAAAGGAAACATCATCCAAGAGAACAAAAAAAAAATTGTATTAAAGACTACCAGCTTGATTTGACTGACTCAGGCTGCTGAAAGCTCACATTAGCTTTGGCTGAACTTTAGATTGCAGACTTCTCACTGCTCCAAAAATTATTAGTCAAGTGGTTTTTTGAAAAGCATGAGGCGCAGACTGTGTACTTAAAAAGCATCCAACTGGCTACTCCGAGTTATCCTCCTCTCATTCCCATGTTGCTTGCCTAAATAAGAGTTCTTTCTCCACCAGGGACTCGTGCTGGCACTCTGCGGTGGCTCTGGAGCAGAGTATTGAGTTCATTCGGGACACACTGGTGTCCAACGAAGAGGAGGAGAGTCAGGGCAGGTGTACAGCGGAGGCTGGCAGCCTGCTGATGCAGGGGAAGAAGCCCATTGTGGGGCTGATTGGACCGGGGTCCAGCTCCGTGGCCATCCAGGTGCAAAATCTCCTCCAGCTCTTTAACATCCCACAGATAGCTTACTCCGCCACAAGCATGGACCTCAGTGACAAGGTAAGACCAATCAGCAGAAACAGTAATCATGGATCAACCAACATGTTTTGACTCGTGTTGGATGATCCATGAGTTAAAAAAGGATTTTTATAATACTTCCATGAATAGAGTTTTTTTTTTTCATATTAATTCAATTACTGGCCCCTATCCCTGAAGAGAATCTGATTTTTGCTTTTACATTTCCAACACTGCTTTTTTTTTTATTTATTTTTTTTTTTTACCTTGAGCACTTCCAATTCTCGTCTTCACTGTTTTCCTTCAAATTATCATCAAATTTGGGCAAAATTAGTAACTGATTAATCACTGTTAAAAATTTTGCTAATTAGATATGTATTAATTTATAATTAACCAGTAATTTAGAAATGGGAATAATTGCCCCTCATTTGACAAAGTTTTAAAGCAAGAAAAAAAAAGATGAGATAATAATTAGAAAATAAATGTGTTTTGTATCTTTTTAATTATTAATGATTAATTAATTGATTAATTGATTAATTGATTTTTAGCATTTTCATCGCTTAAGGAAAATGCACAAAATTTGCTACCTGAGTCAAACCTTCACTTTGAATTACAGAATAACTGATTCTGAGTTTGATGAAAATACGCTTGATGTCTACTTTTTACTTTAGTTAGTTTGTATTGTAATATAGACTTTGCAAAGTAACCGAGCTTGTAATCTTCTGGCAATAATGCAGCTATGAGCATCTATAAAAGCAGTGCTGTATTTGTTTATGTGCTTAGTATGTTTTCTTTAATGTTTTTTACATGCCACCAATCTACTTTATCTGTGCTTGTGTGCTTTTGTATGTTATCTTTTAATGTTTTTTAAATATAGACCATCAACCTGCCAGGGACGGCAGATGAAAGTATGGCAAATATGGCACATTTACATGATGGATTTAAGTGCTCATGTTAATTAATGAGCATGATCCCTTTTTTAAATAAAATAAACGTAAACATGAATTCAGTGTACAGTGAGTTTAAATGGACTGAGGTTTAAAATAGGGGTTATTATGAATGCGTGACAGGCTGTTGCATGGAAACATACCAAGAACACTGCCAGACTTGTGAACATGTAAATTCCTTCCAACAGAGCCTGTATAAATATTTCATGAGGGTGGTGCCATCAGATATGCAACAGGCCAGAGCCATGGTGGACATTGTCAAGAAATACAGCTGGAGCTACGTGTCCGCAATACACACAGAGGGTAAGGCTGTGTGTGCATGTGTGTTACTGCTTTACATTTGTCATTCTGTTTCTCTGCTATCCTTATTTACACATGGATGAAGCAACATTTATAATGTGTATAATGGGTGAAATGGGGACAGGGGAGTGAGCGCATCATGTCCGAAGGATTAAAACGCACAGAATAATTTAAAGTAACATCAGAATGTAACTCTGATGATTTGGAATTAATGTTTTGAAGATCAGTTACAGATTCTGAGGATGCTATGAAGCACAGTGTCCTGGTGCAAGTGGCAGCCGTATTACGGTCATTTTAAACATCTTTTCAGCAGATAAGATTGTCATTAAGCTGTAGGAGCCCACAAACACATTTTTTAGATATTTTCTATCACAAATTCTTGCCGCAGTGGCAGCTGCACTCTCCATCATCTGGTTTGAAACAGATCAAATGACATTAACAATCCATTATTCATGATAGCCCAATCAGTGTAATAGACAAATGAAAACACAGTAGAATAGTACATAATAATACAGGACATTTTTAATAACTAAAATCAGGGATTATGGTGATTTTATCAGAATATTTTCATGGATTTGTTTATTGTTCTTATAAACAGGACAGCATTCAGGACAATTGCCTGTAAATTTGGGACTGTTGTGAATTTTTCCAGATGTCTGGTCACACTAATCTCTACAGTCTATTTTGTGTAATATAATGCACAATACTGCGACATAAAGTGTATCTCTGAGATAGTCATAATTTTGTCTTTTTCTGACACTGGGTCGGAGATGGAGAGACACATGTATCTGCATTATTGGGAGCAGTATCTGACTCAGTTTATACTCTCAGTTCTTAGTTTTGGTAGTTTTTTTTCTGTCTGAAAGAGCAGAAGAGAAGTGTTATACTTTTACTTACTGACATTCTGACCTGGCATTAATATAGAAAACACTCAGCTGACCTTTGTACTGTTTATCATTCAAGTGTGAATAGTTTTCTGCAAAATAAGCCTGCACAAATACATATACACACACAGACTGGGCATAAAGTCACAGGGATTTTAGTTGTTACTATATATTATCTCTATGGCAGGAATCTGAAATTTATATGAAATTAGCTCTGATTATATATTCTCTATAATCCTGTGGCAAAGCTGGCAAAGCTTCCCAGGGAACATCTGCCACAGGCTTTGAATTCTCTGGGTATCACAGCACTCTGTTCACTGATGTCAGCAACGTTTTAGCCACTGGTCACTGATCAGAAATTATTTTTCCAAAACATAACATATGTTATAAAAAGTAACTGAATAAAGTAGAATCTGTACTGTTGTACTTTGTGGACAGCATGATGGATTGCACCAATGCAAAAGCACAAAATTGCTTCATTTTAATTTTCTTTTTTTTTAAATTTCCACAAGTGAATCTAGTGCAGATATAAGGCTGATCTCCAGTTCTTATCAAAAAGCAGCTGCCACCCTCTGCTGTAGAGACATTATCAACACACAGGGTTATCACAACTTCCAAAAATCCAGCCTCTGAATCTCTAATGCCACCTATTCAGACACCAAATACATGGCACTGCCATCATTCTCAGTATCAGTCTCAATATTTAATACTGTTCCCATCCATTTGCTCAATTTTTTAACCTCTTCGTGGCATGAGGACATATGTGTCTGAAATAAATCCCTCTTGATAAGAATAAGTGCTAAATCCTGACTGGATCGTTCCAGTTTATTCCAGTTTTTATTCCATAAAAATACCAAATTGCTGAACTGGGAGAGCAGAATTAAGAAAAGGTCTTTTGCATGTCAAATCTTTTCCAGGATAAAACCTCATGTCATGAGATGCTCTTAATATAAGAAAAGCCATATGTTTTAACATTTATGTTGGAGACTTGCTGGTGTTTTTTAGTTCAATAGGAAGTGGGATGTTGTCAAAATGCCTGCACATTTGTATGATGGATGTAATTATACACCTACACTTGACTAGTTGATTTTTTAATTAATGTATTTATTTTAATCTATCTGACACATCTAGACAGTCTTGTACAAGTTTGCTAAGTAGTTTCAAGACAAACAAATGTCCTTAATGTTCCTGGATGGAGAGAGGGTAATAACTTATGATGGAAATTTAATTTAAACAATGCATTTGAACCAGTCTTAAGAGTATGTATATTACTTTAACTGGTGATTTTGTGGAATGGACTCGGGGGAAGAAATGAAACAAAGTTAAAAAAAAAACAAAAAAACAGGCAGTTTAAAAAGATGTACGAAGAACTTAATTTTGTGAGGTACAGAAATGTGGAAGCGTAATGTGCAGTATATTAATGGTGATATTATTAGTGATTTTCTTTTCTTTCTGAATTTCCCTTGAGGGGGATTAATAAAGTATGTCTTCTTTTCACTTTCTTGATTATGGAGTGTTGTTGATTAGGTAGGAAGAGGATGAACATAATAGTTTAGTTATGGGGATGGATGCTGGGGTTCAGAACGAGTTTATGTGAATGATTGATTATTGATGGATTAGTGTACAATAGGGGGAGGACTACACAAGTATGTTGCTTCTTTGTAATTCTTTTTTCTTTCCTTTTTTTAAATGTTCAAAATAAATAAATCAAATCAAATTAAACAACCAAACAAAGCAAAGATTCTGTGTAAAATTACACAGCATTTAATATGCTTAAAATGTTACACCAGACTCTGTTTTTTTTGTTTCTAATCTCTATGAATGATTACAAATATAGTGCACATCTTTGGTAGTCCAAAGCCACAGTTATAATACTGTATCTGTCAAATGCAGGTGCACCTTGCTTGTTGCTCTACATGGCATTTGCATAAACTAATGACAAGGTTTATGACCCAGTAAATGATACCAACATTCCCACATTGCAGCTACAAAGCAAACAGAATAGCTTAAAAAGAGTCCTGACAGAACTGGTGTAGCTTATTAAAGCAGCTGCACTGACTGAAGCACTAATGACCTTAAGTGCAGAGATGCAAAGAGTCTATATTTACTGTTGCCCTCAGCTTTCTTTCCATTACATTTTGCCTATAACCCCAGGCAACTATCTAATTCTTTACAATGTAGCCCACACAGGAGGTAAAAAGGCTTCTTGGAGAATTAGAAAGGGAGGAAAGTAATATGAAAGAATAAAATAAAATTATTATAATGCATACAAATGGCTGCATCATTTAACAGAGAGTTGAATAGAGCTGAAAGTACAGTTGAAAAAATGAAATACTATGCTTTCAGTCAAAGAGGCATGTCACACTCACACGTAGTAATGAACGAATGCCTCAAACAGTGTCATGCCAAGAGTGAGAGTACAGAAAGTAGGTGACCTCATTTCCCGCAAAGACATGGAAGTCTAACCCTTGACAGCTCCCATAATGGGAGGAAAAATCACCAGATTCTCGTGTCTTGTGCAGACATTACACCAGTGTATTTGATTGTAGACATTTCTAAAGTTAGAGAATTTTGTCACAATCTAATCTAATCAGTTTCTTTGCTGTAATTATTTAATTAGGTAAAAAGCCCCAGGTTTTGTGAGTGCTCTGCAGTATTGTGTGAATATGAACAAGATTCCTTTCATGTTCCCCCCTCCACAGGTAATTATGGTGAGAGTGGTATGGAGGCATTTAAAGACATGGCAGCAAAGGAAGGGATCTGCATCGCCCACTCTGATAAGATCTACAGTAACGCAGGGGAGCAGAGCTTTGATAAGCTGCTGCAGAAGCTACGAGGACACCTTCCCAAAGCCAGGGTGGTGGCCTGCTTCTGCGAGGGCATGACGGTCCGAGGCATCCTGATGGCCATGAGACGACACGGTCTGGTAGGAGAGTTTCTGCTGGTCGGAAGGTGAGTGGTGGATTGTGGTGTGTAGAGCTTATGAATGAATTTCTTACTTATGGACTTGGTGCTTCATCTTTTTTAGTGTTGTGTATTCATTTCCAATCCAGACTCTCTTCAGATGTCCAGCATCATCAGACAAGATATATCTGTTGTCAGTGGCGCCATCTTTGTCCTCTCATCATCATCGTCATCCTCATTATCATCTTCACTGCATCCATCAGCTTCATGGTTGTCTAGGAAACCTGAGGTATTTTTAATGATTTTTTTTTTATATTTGTGACAATGACATTTGTGCCACAAACTTTCTGACACTCTCGAGTTGTCGATTTTTATTTTTCTTCAAATTCGATATACACGTCATAGGTGCCATCTACTGGGGCCCCCCCCAAAGTTCAAGGTAGAGGTGCAATGACTCTCCGATCCTGAGGCAAAACAGGAAAAAACAGTTGTAAAATTGTCATATTGTTCTTCAGATTAAATTTACACGATGAGGCAAAGTGTGCATTTTAACTGTTACCAGCCGAGCACTTAAATCAATTAGTTAGCTCAGTTAGTACAGTAACTTGTTGCTGTCTCACGCCAGCTTTATGTGGAACTACTTTTGCGGGACTGAGGTTTGCTGTGACATCGGAAATATCAGACAAAATTCTGACTGAAAGCCCAAAGCTTCAAGAACACTGGCTTTATACTTCCCAGAACACTTTTGGGTGAAATACTAGTAGAGATGGCAGCATATGATGGATTTACCTCCAACAGTTGGCTGCAGCAACATGCGCCCCTTGCTGCAGAAGACGGCCAAAAGTTCCTGAAGAATCCATCCAAAACCTCACACCAATTGAGTGAGAGCTTTTTTAGAGTTTTGCTTTTTAATTTTGAGTCATTAAACTTATTAGACCAACTCTTTTTAACATAGCGGTGCTTATGCTGCCAGCCTTCTGCTGCATCATAGTAGCAGCCACCGAACGCGAATAGAATATGGAATTCATCTTAGCTCAATAGAATGTTTTTGAAAATACCAAACTTGTTTTAATTAATTTTGCTTGTTTATAATATGGAGAAATGTAAAATATCACTTCCATGAGGCTGGTCACTTGTTGAATATTTGCCTGAAATAGCCTATGACCAATGTATTTTGAGATTTAGAGACTCACACCTGCAGCTCTACCAATTCCTGGAGGCTAATTTACCTTTTAAATTATGTTGAGCAGTGCAAACTTTCCAGATTATCTCTTTATTGTGTGTTGTATTGAGTGTTTTTTTTTAACAGTTTACTTTAATGATCAGAGAGGCTGCTTTCAGTTATTTTAAAAGTTTGAACTTTTAAACTTTCCTGAGGATACACAATTAAATAATTAAGTTGCGCTGCTGTGCCTTGTGCATAAATGCGCACACAACTCTCTTCATGGAAAAACACACCCTATTTCCTGCTTGCAGTCCAGCTACTATTAATCTTAATGTGCCCACAGTTGTAACTGCAGTCTGTACATCAGTAACACACACGCACAGGCGGAGCAGACTGAGGATTGCTTCAGCCATATTCACACAAAAATGGGTGTTTGGGCAAAGATATAGGTGTGCTTATGTGGGCTTTCGAATGTGACCGCAGTGAAACAATCAAAAAATACCGTTTTTTTCCCTCTAATTCACTGCTTTTTATCCTCACTAACGCCACTCGCTCTCTTAATTCACCTTTTTGTCTCTCTACCTTTTGTTCGTTGAGCCAGGGAGGAGGGTCCAACATTTAATGGTGTTTTTACAAAAAATGTTGCATATTCTACCTTTAAATGTACAGCACCCTAGTCCATCCATAAAAGTAGAACATTGTGGAACATATTTTAAAAATGCCAATTTGTATTAGGGAACTACAGACTGGGCATGTGGTGCAGTCGTGTAAGAATGCAATTAGAACTTTAAAAAAGAAATAAGCTGTAAAGTTGATTTAGCAGGAGGTTTCACTCTCCCCGAGAATACCATGTTTTATTTTAAGGTTTAGCTCTCTGACTCGCTCTCGTCCCTGGTGTTCTATAAATGCCTTTCCTCATTAGGAGCCACATATGTAGGCTGTCGCTCAAATCTGACAGCAGGAAACATAAAATAACCTTGAACTACATATTGCAAAACACCACGCTTTGAAGTCCATATTACCACACAGAGCTTTCAGACAGCTGTGGTGTTATCATCTGCTTAGTTTTAAAGATTACAGTGAATTTTTTGAGATGTTTCTAATTGCTGCTCTGAGATGTACTGGTGAGGTGGCACATTCGTGTCTGTTTTGATGCACATGCATTCGTGTGATAATGCATGAGCATGTACTATTTTGTGTGTGTCCTTTTAGGGGTTCTGTCCTTCTTCAAAAAGATGTTTGCGACCTCACTTTGTTGGCTTCATCACCTTTCTTGTTATTCTAGTTTGTTACTTTGACAAACCACCCGTTTCATGTCAGCTTGGAGGATTTGTCACCAGCTTTGTGTAAGTGTGCAGCGCATGCTTACATTCCATTTATAGACAGAGAGACTGAAGGAGCAGATAATGTTTGTCTCTTTTTTTCTTTTGTTTTGTTGCCAGCTCTGCTTAAGCCGATTTTGAACTGTTGTATCCAAGTCACTGTCAACCTCCAGCTGGTTTGTATAGAAATCAGTGGAACCATGAAAATCTTTGCATGTGTCACAAAAATATTATAGCATTGAGATGCTGCAAGAGGCTTTCTCCTCAATAAGGGGCAAAAAGTCACACAGCCTCTCTGTTTGAGCCAACTACTGCATCGATTGCCATGAAAGAATGTACAGACGTTAATAGTTCCCAGAGGATGAATCCTACAAACACTGGGTGTCTGTGGTTCAGAGTGAAATATATTTACTTTACTACAAATTAACTGTTGCATGGATTGCCATTAAATTTGGCACACACAGTCATTCAAGTTGAATTGTAACAACCATAGTAATCCTTTAACTCTTCACCAAAGACTTTTAGTCACTACCTGTATGTAATTTGTTCACTTTTCCCCCACTTTTTTATCACATGAAGAGTGTTTCTGTGTCTTTCACAGCCTTTTAATAAGCTTTTAGTATGGAAGCAACATACTGTGTATTAAGGCTTAGCTGACAATGATACCCACTTTGCAAACTGTCAAGGTCCACATCACTGTCTGAAAAGGCCAATTTTGTCCCTGTCACTTTTAAAAGCATGTGTTTAAAGTGTTCTGACAAACAATAACTCTATGTATGCAGCTTCAAAACAACAAGGCAGTTGAACATGTAAAGTTAAGGTTGATTTATTATCTCGAGCTAACACTGTTAACATTATTCGTTTAGTTGTTTCTATTGTGTCATATTTTAAGGCAGTGGCACTGGATATTGTTATTGCTGGTGCTGCACTGGTGCTTTCTACAGTAGATGTGATGTCAGCATTGTTCAATTGATTGACATGGTTTTGCGGCTGTGGATGTGATGGATGATTACTGGTGCTGTCAGTGTTGTTTTGTATTTTTGTACTGTCCACTGAAATAACCCAATTGTTTTTTGAACATTTTCATAATTATCTACTTTGACCTCATACTGATTCCCTATTACATTGCCTAAAATGGCATCGCATGTTGAAGACGCTTAAAAAGTGCTTTTTGACAAAGGCTTTCACAACAAAAAATTGTTACAACCAGCTCTGTTTAAAGATTTCTTCTCTAGTTTATGGCAAAATACCTGCAAAACAAATGGCATGCCCATCAGGCCCAGCTGTACTTTGTGTTTATTGCTAATTGGCAAACATTAACATGCTGACACCCTACTGTAAATTAAGATTGTTAGCTTCAGGTTCAGGTTACTTTATTTGTACTCAAACATAGACTTAGTTTGCAGTAAAAGAGAGACAGGGCATCCATCTTGACATATTTACAAACATCACAAAGACAAAACATGGTAAAAGTATTAAAAGGCTTCAAGGACTTCACTTGAATAAAATAAATAACCCCAAGAATAAAAGGTTAAAAATCAATCAATCAATAAATAAATAAAGATTATTTTATGGTGTCTGTGCAATCTTACTATGACTTGTTCACTTAAGTGATGGCTGCTGGAACAAAGATATTTCTACCGTTTTGTTCTGCGCTTTGGGACTATGAACATCTGTCCAGAAGGAAGAAGCTGAACTTCACTGTGCAAAGGATGGGAGTCATCATTTGAAATTGAGCTGGTAATCTGTTGTACCTGCCTGGAGTAGAGGAATCCTGGGTTAAGCCGTGACTCTCCAATAAGCCTATGAGACGTCTTCACAATTTGAATGAATGAATGAACTAATTAATTAATGAATTAATTGACTTTATTTATATAGCACCTTTCATGCACAGAACACACTTTGAAGTGCTTTACAGTTCAGCTCCATATAAAAACACCACAACAAAAATCACCTGCAAAAACTTTTTTTTTTTTAAAGTACATACACAAGGAGCACTGTAAATGCTAACATCCAATTTAATTACAGATACTAAGTTGACCTAACTCAGTTTTAATCAAATAGTTATTAACACTCACTTTATACAAGTTACTTGTACTTTGGGGTCGAAAAGCTGTAAAACTCAGTGTACTTGAGTTAGGCTCACTTAAACAAACCAAGTACTTGGAAGTTGTGCTTTTGAGTTTCCTCTTCTGCCACTGTGTGGCGCTGTTTTTTTTTTTCCAACATTCAGACGTGCAGATCACTCCGCCCATCACCTG
>JAJHUR010093381.1:0-40732 GCA_027495735.1 Lutjanus campechanus | reverse complement strand
TTAACATGCTGACACCCTACTGTAAATTAAGATTGTTAGCTTCAGGTTCAGGTTACTTTATTTGTACTCAAACATAGACTTAGTTTGCAGTAAAAGAGAGACAGGGCATCCATCTTGACATATTTACAAACATCACAAAGACAAAACATGGTAAAAGTATTAAAAGGCTTCAAGGACTTCACTTGAATAAAATAAATAACCCCAAGAATAAAAGGTTAAAAATCAATCAATCAATAAATAAATAAAGATTATTTTATGGTGTCTGTGCAATCTTACTATGACTTGTTCACTTAAGTGATGGCTGCTGGAACAAAGATATTTCTACCGTTTTGTTCTGCGCTTTGGGACTATGAACATCTGTCCAGAAGGAAGAAGCTGAACTTCACTGTGCAAAGGATGGGAGTCATCATTTGAAATTGAGCTGGTAATCTGTTGTACCTGCCTGGAGTAGAGGAATCCTGGGTTAAGCCGTGACTCTCCAATAAGCCTATGAGACGTCTTCACAATTTGAATGAATGAATGAACTAATTAATTAATGAATTAATTGACTTTATTTATATAGCACCTTTCATGCACAGAACACACTTTGAAGTGCTTTACAGTTCAGCTCCATATAAAAACACCACAACAAAAATCACCTGCAAAAACTTTTTTTTTTTTAAAGTACATACACAAGGAGGAATATATATAAAAGATTCTGTCTATGGCTGGTTATAAGTCATATTAAAAAGATATGTTTTGAGCTGTTGTTTGAAACTGCCAATTGAGTCAGCGAGTCTGATATTTAAAGACAATGTGTTCCAGATTTGGGGGGCGTAATGGCAAGCATCATCATCGATGGTTTTAGTGGTGACCTTGGGAATAGTTGAAACAGCAGCTGTAGAGGATAGGGGTTCATGGAGGATCATAAAATGAGAGGAAATCTGTGATATGAAACGGGGTGAGGCCATTTTGTGACTTTAAAACTAAAAGAAGCACTTAAAATCAATTCTAAAAGATACAGGGAGCCAGTGTAGATTACTTAAAACGGGAGTTTTATGATCTCTCATCTTAGTTTTTGTTTAAAAAAAACAAACAAACAAACAAACAAACAAAACTCTGGCAGCAGTATTCTGAAAGGTTCGTAATTTTGCAGAGGCTGCTTTAGGTAGGTCAGTATATAGAGCATTACACTAGAAACAAAAGCATGAACAAGCTTTTTAGCTTCTTGCTGCTTTGATTCAAGGACTTTCTGTTTCTCAGAGATAAGTTTCAAAACCACAGAAAAAATATATAATCAATTCAATAAAAGCATGATAAAAAATAAGCTAATTAAGGCTAATTGATGAACAATGCTTGCTAAGCATGAGTCTGTTAGCATGTAGCTCAAATCACCATAGCGCCTAAGAACAGCCTCAAGAGCTAGCAGGTCCGTGCACTCCTCATCATTTAGTGCCTCTCATTAAACCTAGTTTATTTCTACAAAACTGGCTTACACTCAGTCTGCATGTCAAAGTGTCCCTGGGCAAAATTCTGAATCTCAAATTGCTCCTGATGGCTGTGTGAGCGTGTGTGTGAGTAGGTGAGCTAGAATCACTGTGGGGCACTTTGGATAAAAAGCTGCATCTTGCATGGCAGCTTCTGCCATCTGTGTGTGAATGGATGAATGTTGACATGTGTTGTAAAGCACTTTGAGTGTTTGGTAGACTAGAAAAGCGCTACATAAATGCAGTACTTTCACAAATATAATCAGGGGGAATAATTCAAAAGTGTTTTTCACACATTATCAATCTTTCATCTCAAAGTAGAAAGGATTTTAATCAGAGAAAATATTTTAATGAGGGTTTTATCCATCTATCACATCTTGGGTTTGTTTTGCTACAATGTTTTGAATAATTTCAAACTTACTAATTGGAGGTTTTCTATCAGTTTGAGGCAATAAATCTAAACAATAGAGGGGGTCATGAGGAAAAGTCAGACAGAGGGACTGGAGTGGTACTTATCCATCTTGTCCATTAATCAACTAATTTTATTCTAACAAGAATGGCACTCAGAGAGTGTAGACCTTGGCCATGGAAAAAAAAAATCCACTTTCCACATGATATGCAAATCTGTAAATGCAACCTTCATGGTCAATATTATTACTCTTGTATAAAGTTTAAACATTTTTCTTTCATTTCTCTGGTGGATTTTATTCCAGAAAAGTCACATTTAGATGTGAGTTAGTGCAGTGTTTCCCAATTCATAATAATCCTTATAAATACTGGGAAGAGCTAATTTGTGCATAAATGAACGTTCCTTACCATTTTTACAGCCATTTCAGCATCATCTTTATGTTATCTATTATCTTGGCATATGTTATACATACAGTATACACACGTTAAATACTTTATAAATGAGAAATAAATGCATTCAGGCTGAGTTAACAGGCCATCTCATTGTTTTTATTTCCTCTCCTCAGTAAATCAATGTACACACTTTAAATGCTTTATTAACGGTGTAGTGCAGATAGAGATCTTTAATAGCCTCTTATTTATTTGGCATCCCAAATAAAATCTCTTGTGACCCACCTGTGGGTCATGACCCAGTCTCTGGGAATGGCTGAGTTAGAGTATAAATTGTTGCATGATGTGCATATCTACATTTCAATGGCCCCACCATCGTTTGAGAAAAAGCATGGTCACAATTGTGGTGATGTCACAGTTGTTCCAGTTCTCTCATGTCATTGTAGGAGAACCTGCAATGGCTACAAAACACATTAAATCCAAAAGCCAGTACCTACAGTCAGAGTTTGGTTTGTTCACATTGGGCTACTTTAGAAACGTGGACTCTGTGGAAGAAAGGACCTGCTTCCTCTGTAGAAAACAGCTCATGCTAAGCCAGTGACTCCCAAAGTGTGGGCACACTTGTGCAGGTGGGCCTTGAGAGGTTATGAAAAAATAAATTTAAAAAAAGTTTTTTTAAGTTAAAATTTTATGAGTTTGAAATTACTATAAAATATTTATGATTAATAAAAAAACTTATAGAACAAAGCCATGGGGTTTAAAGTACGTGCTATTCTTCATTTAACAGAACCAGTTTAAAGCGATATTCCACCTTGTTAGAATAAGCCACTCAGTATGTACTCACCACTATGCCGATGTGATGATGGGTGAAGGTCTTCAGTTCACAAAACAATCCTGGAGTTTTAGGAGAAACAGGGTAACAGCCTCATCCAGTACAATGGCAGTGAACGGTGACCACGGATAAACGTTAAAAATAGAACACAAAACAACCACAAAATGGCTCCATCCTGCTTGTGTGATGTAATCGAAGTGTCTGCGAGCGCGACATTAAAAATTAACCGCAAAAGACGCCATTTACGCCATGTTTTTAACAGAAATGTCAACTGTAGCGTGTAGCCAGTAAGATGTAAACATGGCGTCGATCTTGCGAGACTTCGTATATATCTTAATGGACGCACGTGTGGAAGTCTTTCGAGATCGTCGCCATGTTTACATCTTACCGGCTTAGTGGCTTATTCTAACAAGGTGGAATATCGCTTTAAAAGGCGTGTTGTATTTATTGACCAGTCACAATAACACTGAAAAAAACTGTCAACACAACAGCTGAAAAAAACATAACGATTTTTACTTTTTACGTGATTATACACCAATGAAAACACATGAATATTTAATTCCTTTTCCGCCTTATTCGGTCAATAACTCCCTTTAAATCGCACCGACTGGATCATTAAGATTATGTTGAGTCCTATTTCGTTCATTAAATCTGACCTTGTGTCCTTTTTTTCTATGTTGCCCAATCCCCCTCAGTCCTTGTTACCCCTCCTATTTCCCCTGGGAGGTGGTCTGTTTATCAGAGGAGACATACAGTATGGCACTCTCTTCACACAAGTTCTCCAACCAACAACTTGGAGTTTCTAGCGCTAGTAAAGCAACACAATCCCCCACTGGCTTCCTACATGGAAATTCTGCATTTGTGCTTGTTAGAACACCTGACTAAGTCGGAAACACTGCAACCAAGGTTGCTTAGGCTGTGGGAGAGTTTATGCTTTGATTCACTCCGACAGCTGCTTGCCTTTTTTCTTCTTTCTCATGTCTTCTTTGGTTTTATTTTAGAAACGGACACTTTTCCAGCCTCAAGTTTGAACCACTGCAGAGTTCTAAAGTGTCCACTCAGGAAAGATCTGGCTGGAAAGTTGACCACGATTGTGTTGTATGCACACGCACATACACGCACACTTGTGTGTGTCTTCAGGCTTGTAGGTGGTGTAGCAACGCACTGCATGCAGCATATTGCCCTCCCAGGTCGCTGTGTGGGTTTCAGAGCTCTCGTTCAAGAGTGATTCAAACTATCCAGAGTCAAAGCCCTGCATGCTTTTCATATCCATTCCTGTCTTTTTTATGCCAGTGTACAATTTCTGTGCTCGCTTCTCTAAGGATGTGTTATGAAATGATCTCCTACCTCACCCAGAGAACCAGGCATCAGAAAAAAACACCCACACAACTGTTGTGTAACTGCAGCTCGCTTAGCGAAGTTTTAAAAAATGACTTCTTTTGCTTTTTTTGTCAGCTAGAAAGAGAGGAGTGCATTTCTTTGTGTCAGTGAGGTGTGCGTGTTTACATGTATGCACACGTGTGGAGGTGTAATCAACCTTCTGTCTTTGTTGATTGTAGACGAAGTGTCCAGAGGGAAAGATAATAATAGAAAGAGTAGAAACCTTTTCAAACAGCTCACTGATGAAATAGCTTATTGAGTCTAAGCCCACAAGGTTTTTGAATAAATAGCAGAGCAGATGTGTCTGCAGACGCTGCAGTCTGCTGCTGTTTGTCTGCTGTTTAAAGTTGCTTTTGTAAGTATAGTCAGAGGGTATTGTACTGCCTTTTGTGGAATGAAAAAAAATATTTAAGTAACATTTCCAAGTTACAAATCAATATATGCTCTGACTTTGTCAGAATTACTAATAGATTAACAGATTGCTTGTGTTTCTGCAATGCAGGGCTTGTATCTGCACTGAGATATTTGCTCCTAAAGTCAAGTAAATCAATACAGTCTTCATTACAAGCGTGTCTCAATGGACTCCGCAGATAATGAGCCTACAGAGATCTAATTAATCAGCAGTCAGACACTAACTTTGCAAACAAAGTTATGTGACCATGTATACAAAACAAAGCATACAACACAAAATGACATGCTGAAAAGAAGAGACATAACAAGCCTCTCTATCCCAGCGAGCCAAGTCCTCCCAGCACCATCCACCTTTGATCCCTGGTGGTTTATTACTGTACAAGTTATCTTTGTGCATGAACATCATTTAAAAAATTCACTTCACAATTCTTCAACTTGTGAGCAAATACTCTATTTTCATCCCCCAGTGCGTCTTGTGTTGGTACATCTGAGTCATCATGATAAATATTTGATTCTACTGTAACTCTCTGCAGAGCAGTCATTAGGTTCAGTTTTGCAAGGCACCACCTGTCTCCTTCAATCTGTGAAACACTGGTATGAAATATAGTCAGAAGCACCAACTACAGTTTTTTTTTTTTTTTACAGCAGGGCATCTTAGAGCTGCAATCATGGACCATCTGTTATTTTACTTTATAAAAAACATTTCAAACAGCATACTGTAATCTGTTGTACCCCAATCCTGTATTTAGTTAAATCCTTGATTTGTGAAATATTTTTTCTCAGTGTGACTTTTAAGATGAGCTTGTTGGGTGTTACTCTAACAATTACTTCTTGGGCTGTCAGCCACCTTGTTACCTTTCCACTGGTGAAGCACTGTGCTGCCCCAGCTAGGTTTATGTTCTCTCCCAAATTAGAGTGTAAAGTGACACTAGAGGCTTAAAAAGTAAGTTTGTAATTAAAGTAACTACTAAAATTGGTTGCACCAAGATTACTTGGGGCATAACCTAACTAGTTTGAACATTAAGTCATAACGAAAGCAAGTGGCCAATCATTGATCAAAGATAGACTTCCATCGTCATGGTTACCCTGAGCATTAGACTTCTGGCTTGTAAGAGGAGACATGCGAATATAAACTAATAGACTAAAAAAGAAAAGAAAAGAAAAGAAAAGATCAATATCATATTTGGTAAATATCAACAAGCGTCATTTAAAGATCGTTTAAAGTCTCTGTGCTATAATTTAGGGCTCAAATCATGAATAAAGAATTTCTGAAATTATATAAAAATGTTGCACCAGTACATCTGTATCTTAGAACATATTATATAACAGTGTACTAAAGTGGCTTCATTAGATCTACATTCATCACACAGAGAAGGAACAGATGGCAACCGTTTATTTATATTACATTTGGAGATGTGCAATCAATGTACTATTTTACATTGCAGTCGACAGTGTCTGACATAACTTTATAAAGCTATTCTATAGAAAAATGTGTGTACGCCCGCATCTCAATGCTTTTAAAATGCTGATTTAATCAATAGCTTTAGAGAAAACAAAAAATCTTGGCCAGCAAACAAACAAACAACAACAAAACAAACAATTAGAAAAAAATTAGTTAAGTCTTATTGTGCCTTATCCTTTAACTAATGAGCTGCTGTACCTTTGTCTGTCTCTCCCCTCCTCTTCCTCCTTTCCAGTGATGGCTGGGCTGACAGATACGATGTGACAGATGGCTACCAGAAAGAGGCGGCTGGTGGAATCACTATAAAGTTAAAGTCAGCGTATGTGACCTGGTTCGACAATTATTACCTGAACCTGAAGCCCGATGCCAATCTGAGAAACCCCTGGTTCCCTGAGTTCTGGCAGCATCGCTTCCAGTGCAGGTTGAGGGGACATCCACAGGAGAGTACCAAATACAACCGCACCTGCACCTGTTAGTACCGCACAGAGATCATGATCACCACACCTCCTAACACACTTTCCACTGGTCATGTAGACTGCATTCACGTCCTAACATTTACTTTACTTTATTTGTGTATTTGATAAGGACACGTAAATTAACATCAATATAAAAAGACAAGATGTAAACGTGCCATATTTGAGCAAAAAATGCTAATGTACATCAGTAGTCCCCTAGGTAGGTAACAAAAACAGATATTACAAGTGGCAATGTACAAATACAAATATTATTATTATAATTTAATTTTATTTTATTTTATTTTATTCAATTTTATTTCATTTTATTTGTAAGTGTGCATTTGGGGGCGGCACGGTGGCATGGTGGTCGGCACTGCTGCCGCACAGCTAGGAGGTCCTGAGTTTGACTCCCTGAGCCGGCAGGGCCTTTCTGTGTGGAGTTTGCATGTTCTCCTCGTGTCCGCGTGGGTTCTCTCCGGGTACTCCGGCTTCCTCCCACAGTCCAAAGACATGCAGCATAATAGGTTAATTGGTGACTCTAAATTGCCCGTAGGTGTGAATGTGAGAGTGAGTGGTTGTTTGTCTCTATGTGTCAGCCCTGCGATGAACTGGCGACTTGTCCAGGGTGTACCCCGCCTCTCGCCCAATGTCAGCTGGGATAGGCTCCAGCCCCCCAAGACCCTCACAGATAAGCACTTACAGAAGATGAATGACTTTTGGCATTCAGAAGCAACCAGTTAGTAACATAATACTTGATATGTGAAAAAATCATTGTGTGCAAAAATATGTGGGCAGCATTAACTGTCAGAAATGGCCTACTTTGTTTAAAATATAATGAATTACATCACCTCTTGTGACATCTCTTAAAGGTTAGTATATAGATTCCAGTGTTACCCCATTCAGTTCAGATTACAGTGATTGGGTTTCTCCTCATGAGCAGGTCTCTCTGTTCTCCACAGGGAGGGAGTCTCTGCGCCATCAGTACGCCCAAGACACCAAGATGGGTTTTGTCATAAATGCCATCTACTCCATGGCTTACGGCCTGCACGCCATGCAGGAAACCCTCTGTCCAGGATATAAGGTATGATAATGAATGGAGTGCACATTTTTATGCTTTCACATGGGGCCTGACACTACTCAGAGTGTTTGTTTCTTTCCTTGCTTCCAGGGTTTGTGTGAGGCCATGCGGCCCATTGATGGGCGCCAGCTGCTGGAATTCCTGATGAAAACCAACTTTACTGGCGTATCTGGAGAGGCCATCCTCTTTGACCAGAATGGAGACTCACCTGGCAGGTAAAGATAATGCTGATGGTGAAGAAGGGAAAGCAGGAAATTAAGAAGTAGAAAGACATGTCAAATAGAGGAGTAAGAAAATGATACTCCATACACTTGAGTATTGCGATATTATGTTTTGTGGTACGGTATCACTTCTCAAAAACACTGTGTTGTGATCAGTGTTGTGCAAGCACAGCCTTCACATGAGCTTAAAATTCAGTTCACAGAGATTAAAATGAACTAGGTCACGTTCATAGTTCACAATTTCTGTTTTTTTGTTTTTTTTAAATTTACTTTTAAATAGAGCCCCCAACCACCAAGGATGCTGGAGTCTAGATAATGATGTCTAAGAAAGTGTCATACTAAATTGTGCACAATATTCATGTTTTTTGTATTAATTTGAATGGACAGGAAAACTTATATCTATTGTTATTACCAACAATTTGAGAGCATTTTATGCTACAGCAGATGGTAAACTTGAACACTAACATAAATTTCAACTTGGTAGTTCAAATTGAACAACCATAATGCAAAAGAACAGCAAGGAGATGAAGCAGGAGACAAGATAAAGAGTAAGAGTGCATATACTACAGATCTAACTGGCTGTTTGTCACTGTAACCAGACTCCAGTCTGCAGCGTGGTTCATACACTTCCTGCATGATCAAAGAAAGTGTTTAGTTTTTGTTGCCACTTCTGTCCATATTTGCATGCTCTCTCTCTCTGCTGCGAGTATGCATATTATTTTTATCAGTTGATGATGATAGCCTCACCTTTTACCAAAACCATGAGCATATTCAATGAACACCCTCTTTTTGTGCATTCATTCACAACCCTGATCATGCTGTCATGATACATGCAAGTGGCAGTGGTTAATTTTGTGTTTAAACCCCCAAACACTGGATAGCAGTGTTGTTATCTATCTTCGCTGTTCTGATTGTGTAAAAAACAAAACTATTTATGCATATGGTGGCATGTTTTTATACTATGACACTTTCCTAAAATTAGTTGAACAAAAATAGCAATATATAACCTTGCTTACAGTATCGCAATATATTGAATTGAAACCCCGGTATGTGATACGTATCATATCACCAGATTATTGCCAATGCAAAGCCCTAATTTTAAATATATGCACATGCTGTTTCACCTAAGGTATGAAATCATGAACTTCAAGCGTACAGGCGAAGATGAGTATGCTTACATTCATGTGGGAAGCTGGGACCAGAGTGGCCTAAAGATGAACGATGAGGAAATCTGGAGTAACAGCAGTGAAGTCATCCAGTCAGTCTGCTCTGAGCCCTGCCAGAAGGCACAGATCAAGGTACGCACCACTTCAAAGCACATGTTTTTAAATCAACTAGCTATGTTGAATACCCAAAGTAGCAATATTTAAGTAATTTAAGTAATAAATGTGCTAACTGTACCCACCCTTTCAATTGCATGCATACAGTGAAGCATATATCAACCTCTTCAGGCTATAACTGATTTAAATCCATAGTCTATAACATCTCACTCATTTTTGCTAATATTGTTTTTGTTATAATGATCTCCAACCAAAAGACATAGTTTCACATATTCATGCGTCACTGTAGACCAGAGAACACGTACTTTTTACTGAAGATAACTGTCAAGCAGGACCCACACAGCAGCCTTGACTTGGTGCCACAGGTTCACAATCTAAAAAACTGGTCCAATCAGATCCTCAAGTACATCACCAGGGACTCAGCAAAGCTCTTTGTTCAAGCTTTAATCATGTCCCATCTGGGCTTTTGTAACTCCCAGCAGCCCATCCAAATCATCGAGAACACTGCAGTCTGCCTCCTCGTTATCGTCCCAACAGTCTCTAACATTAAACTCTTCCTACACACTACTCCACACTGACTGCCTGTAATGTGGCAGATTGTAGGGATTTCAGAAGTACCAGTCCTATGCATAAGGTTCTGAGGAGCTCTGCATGTTCATACCTCCTGGCCTTAAACCCTTGCCCACGTTCCTAGCACTGACTCTCTCATCTGTGCTGACCTTGACAACAGATAAGAGTCATTCCCTGCTTCCTGTCATATTAGCAGTACATTTCTTCAAAGTGATACCTCACACATTCCCTCTTCATGTTTCTGCTCACTCCACCTGTATTCCTTTTCATCCATCCATGAAGCCTGTCCCAGGATACCATCACAGGGCCAACATACAGACAGCAAATAGTCAAACTAAAGAGCAACATACAGTTTCCAGATTTGCTGACCTGCATGCCTTCAGACTGCGGGAGGAAACTGGAGCATCCAAGGGAAAATGTTAAAAGACACCTTGAATCCAGAATGCCAGTGACAGTATGAACCAGGGCCAGCCCAAGCCTTTATGGGGCCATTACTAATGGGGCCAATACTATTGACTATTGTTAATATGTGACCATTTGTACACCTACTGCAACAAATTTTAGTAATTCTTAATTTATGGTTTAATACTAAAAAGGTAGCAAAGTTGTCCTTCAATATTCAAAATAATTCGCCTTCAGTGTGTGTGCGTGCGTGTGTTTGTATGATAACCACTGACAAAAATATGCCAGCAAAAAACTCAAAAAACTTGAGTGTTATGCAAACAGCTGGCTGACTGCACGATTTTAACCCATTTCTGACATGATTTTTTTGAGGCGCACAACTCATTTTGGAGTCAGACACAATGTGAGCTTTGTTGAGTGTACCTGTGAGTAGGCTACATACTCGCCAGTGCCTCTTTTTTTAGAAGTCTCAACACACAGGATGGCACAGATGATCAAAGTGGGACTTTTCTGCCTTGTTAGCATTATTGTTAGCAAACAAATTTCTACTGTCGTCTGTATAAGGAACCCTTGATTTTTTTAAAACTCTTACAAGGTTTGTATGCATTGTTTCTTCATTGTGCACCTTTTACAAAGTAATTATCTTTTTACACTGTGGTCAAAATCTGGCTAGTTTTAGGGAAAGAAAACACTTTGTGGTTCATCTTAAAATAATAACTCGTGAGATCTAGCAGTCTCTGGTTTCCACCTGGACACGACCAACTTCTACCTGCCTTGAAGCTTTTAAACAAATCTTTTTTTTTTATAATCTTTGAAGCTGGATTTACTTATTTTAAACCTAGTTTTGCTAAACTCTGATGAGAACAACCTTATATTAAATAAATTTTTGTTGTTGACCCAGTCAAGGAGTAGGAATTAAACATTTCTAAAAACAGCATATGCCCAGTTTATCCCACCATGCTTCCAGTCTCCTTAGCTTATTTTAATTGTATTGTCACTCTGAAGGGCTGCTAAAACCAAAAGAAACTTTTTAAAATAATGAGGCTCAAAGATATTCTTCCTTCTTTTCCTTCTTTTGATCCCCTGACGAAGTACTCCTCATTTCCCTGCCCTGCAGGGCTGTCAGAGTGTAAGATTAGCTACAGAGAAGTGCCATTGGAGCTTTGAGACCCTTCCACCCTTTTCATACTGGTGTGCGTGTGTGTGTCTCTAGGTGATCCGTAAAGGAGAGGTGAGCTGCTGCTGGACCTGCACTCCCTGCAAGGAGAATGAGTTTGTGTTTGACGAGTACACTTGTCGTGCCTGTGTCCTCGGCTCCTGGCCCACAGACGACCTCACTGGTAAATGCTCTTCACAGTATTTATGTGTCTGTTACTTTACAAATACAAGATTTCCAAACAGGCCATAAGAGCCTTGAATCTGGGTCACACACTCATGGTACACCCAAAATCCCCTTACGTCTTGCGTACCACACACATCACAAACTGGCAAACTGTCTGAGCTAAGACACACACACTCACTGCTGCAGAGAATCAACACAAATGCTCATGTACTGTACACACACCAAGATCCTTGCCAGAATACAGGATTTGGCTGAAGTCAGATTTCATAACTTCAAAGTCTGTAAAAACTGTCTGAAACCCTTTTCCTGCCCTTTTGTAAATACTTTGTTGTCTTACGCAGTATTTCTGTTCCTCTCTAGTTTGAAAAACCACATAAAGGCATTTTAGGTGTATCCTTCACAGGAGAACAGCAGTGTGTTCATCCTGTTATCACTATGTTCTATCTCTCTCTGATCCCTTTAATGTTTCACAACAAACTTACCTCATCTCTCACGACCCAACTATATCATAGACTTAAGATTTTACACATTTCTTTTGCTGTATCCACATCATGTTATGATGCAGTCACATGCAAATCACACAAATACACATCCTTTCACTATCACTCTTGCAAACAAATCCAAATTTTGTTTGAAGTCTTCTACTCTGTATGATCTCTCTCTGTATCTCTCAGGTTGTGAGCCAATCCCGGTGCAGTATGTGCGTTGGGGGGATCCAGAGCCCATCGCTGCTGTGGTCTTTGCCTGCCTGGGCCTCATGGCTACACTTTTTGTTACTTTTGTCTTTATCAAGTAATTATAGCCTACAGCCTTACTAGTCATATACACACACTGTTTGGCCTCCCACCATTACAAGCAGTCTGGGTCCACTCAAGGTTTCTGTCTGTTGAAAGGAAGGTTTTCCTCCCCACAGCCACCTCAATGCTTGCTTTGGGTGGGAACTATTGGGTTCATAAAGAGTACGATCTAGACCTGCTCTATATGAAAAGTGCCCTGAGATAACTCTAAAGTCAATGGGTCAAAATTTACCCAATTTGGGTCAATACAGCAATGACATGCACCAATGCAGTAATTGGTTAACTTTATCCAGTACCAATGGGTAAGAAACCACATAGGAGGGGATATTCTGGGGACCTTGTATAATGTCCCCTAAAAGTTCTCTAAAGGGGACAAATGTCACAAGCTTCTGCCGTTTGGTTAATTCTTAACCGAGGCACTGGCCTAGAACTGAAGTCAGTCCCCAGGTGCACATTGGCTACCCACTGCTCCTAACACTGAGGAGGTGTTATATAAAAGCAGACAATGAAGTTCCCTAGGATAAGTGTTTTGACGGTATTTTGAGATACCAATTTTTAGGTTCCCTAAAAGTTCAGGAAAAGTTCCTGTGATATGAAAAATGTAAAGGTTCTGAAAACATTTTGGGAATGTGACCTAAACAGTATATACAGAGAATATTATAGTTAGGTCCCCTAAAGGTTCCTGTAATGTCAGTAAAGGTTCTGCAAACATTATGGAAACATAGTCTAGAGACCTAGAGGGAGCGTCCTATGGTAATGGTCTCATAAAGTAATGGGCTCCTAAACGTTGCGCTAAACAATGTCCCCCGGCCCTCTAAAGAACTCCACATCATGACCGTCCACAATATTCTGGGAATGTTACAAGGTGACGTCCTTCACACTAGTGGTGTGAATGGTCCCCTTAACATTCCCAGAATGTCCTGAATGTTCTCTGAAAGTCTGCCAAATAATCTCATCCTACCCTTTAAAGAACCACCCAAGACAGAGGATTGTTTTGACCCAATATTAGTGTTTTTTTAATATATTACTGATGGGTTATTTATCCGACTAGCTTTCTGGCGGAAAGGCTTTAGGAAGTCAGGGGGCATAGTATAAAGAGCAACAAACTCCATTCCAGGAGCAAGTTATGGTGGATGAATCACTTAAGCACAGGATTTCCACCCAGGAGACTGGGGTTTGACTTTCATGTTGAGGAAAAGATCATGGTTTGGGTTTAAACAGACTGTTAACCACATGTTACAAAGGCTTTCTGACAGAAAGAGGCTAACTTCTCTCATGTGCTTTAATTCTCTAGCTATCTCATACCAGTTTTGTGAACTTACATATAATTTGATCCATCTGTAGATTTTGGGACACCCCTGTGGTCAAGTCATCCAGCCGTGAGCTCTGCTACATCATCCTGGCTGGAATCTGTCTGGGCTACCTGTGCACCTTCAGCCTTATCGCCAAGCCCCACATAGTCTACTGCTACCTCCAGCGGCTGGGAATTGGCCTGTCCCCCGCCATGAGCTACTCTGCTCTGGTCACCAAGGTACTTTCTTCTCTACTTTGTTATCAGGAGATAGAGGAACAAAGATCAGCAGTTCAAGTCAGTCTCATATTTCACTTCATGTGAAACTTTTTGTGTTAAAGCCCCATAGTTCTATCGTCAGCTTCATTTGATTTGATTTTTATTTGATTTTTCTATTGAACTCTAAAATACCACTGAGGGAACATTATTCTGCCATGTAAAAAGTCTTTTTCACACCCTGCCATTAAAGGTCTGGTTAAATGGTTTTGACATTTAGAATTCTCTGTTTCCTCTGTTTTCACTTTCATGTGAAACAGAATGTTCAGAGCGAGATGCACTTGAAAAAAGGTTCAGAAGTCGGCAGAACAAAACTGCAAAAGTAGCTGTTTAAGATCACTCACTTCTTTCATCACAAACACTTACAGAGGAGGTGAAGGACAACAAGGAGGAACATACAGTCTGCAGTATACTGTATATGTTGTTGCATTCAGCAGAGGAGAGAGCTGCCGATGATGTTGAACACTGACACAACACACAAGGCCAAATGCCAGGGCAGCAAGGCCATCAAATAAAACAATGATTAAGTCCGTGGAAAGGACCGTTTTATTTTTCTTCTTTTTTTCCTAATATGTTAATGCTAAGTACAGAGACACTGGAGGTCAGTCAGAGGTCAGTCTATATAATGGTGCTGTACCAAATGGTGTGCAACATATAATCAATAATGACTCAGTATCTCAAAATAATGACTTAGGGCTTGATTCCACTGGGCACAGCTGCATTGCATCAGTCTATTTTTGATGGATGCCACATCAATCTGCACGGAGCAGATCGAGCAAGTAGGAAGTCTGACAGAAACCGCATAGAGAATCCGGCCAATTTTCAAAATAAAACATCCTGTGCAGGCTCACAATCATATAAATAGACAAAAAGAAACCATTTAACATGTAGCCTACTTATCCATGATAGCAGCACAAAAATCACGCTATGCTTCTGAAATGCTGCTGGTGTGACATGCAGCCGTGTGGAGGACAGATCAAAACAGGAAGTGACACGTGCCATCCCATGTGGAATCAATGATTTATTAGAGTTATATTATTTATATCACATCGACACTTCTGTCCATATTCGCATGTTCCCTGTTTTTGTGCTCTTCCTGAGCCCTTTGTCTCTGCTGCGGGTCATCACTGTTAAATAGCTTGATTTTCAAGCGGTTCAGACCAGCCTCGAAATCTAACCCACACTGGTTATGTGCACAGCATTTCACTTGAAGTTTCCCAGTGACAGACGCTATTTTTTAAAAAGCGTATTGACAGGAAAGAGACAGAGAAGAAAACTCAGCTGATTTTTGAGCTGAGGAAATGTGGGTGGGACATCAAGGCCACTGTGGCCACAGGGCACATAATTTTTTGAGAGGCATAAAGCCAAACTGAGGGGACATGGTGGCGACGGTCATCGTCAAATTCCTGCCCTGCTTGAGACGGATGTTTGTTGCAGCGTGGGATCATCTCTGCGTGCTGGATGAATCACTGAAAAGACTTAAACACTGACATAGCATGAGTATTTTTAATTTCATGATACAGTTCTACTCTTTTGAGCAACCGCATTTGATCAGACAACTTGTTTACTATCATAGTCTAATGTGTTTGAGATTTTTAGCATAAAAAGAAAGGCATCTAGGATTATCAAGGATAACAACAGGAGCAAAAGAGCTACCTTCTTTTGGATTGGATGATGGCCAATTGTAAGGGAGTTTTGGAAGAAGTTGAGGATCTGTGTGTGGGCTGAGGTTGATGTTTAAAGATCTGGAAACTGAAAAGAGGATTATTGTTATGAATCACTGCGAGTGGTATTATCCACATTTGATTTAAGTGAAGCCTGTATAACCATTTGATCTATTTTTGATCCAGACCAACCGTATAGCACGGATCCTGGCAGGCAGCAAGAAAAAGATCTGCACCAAGAAACCGCGCTTTATGTCCGCCTGCGCACAATTGGTCATCGCCTTCCTACTCATACTGCTGCAGCTGGGGATTATTGTGGCACTTCTTATCATTGAGCCACCACAGGTATTTGTGTTTATGTGTGTTTGACAATATGGAGAATCAACATTTACATTTATTTATACAACTAGAGCGACCTCCGCCTTTGTCTCCTCTTAGGTGATCTATGACTACCCGAGTATCCGTGAAGTACACTTGATCTGCAATCTGACCACTCTGGGGGTGGTGGCGCCTCTGGGCTACAATGGCCTTCTCATCCTCAGCTGCACCTTCTACGCCTTCAAGGTGCTTCAGAATACATTGTGTTTATTTTTCTTTCTACGCACCTAGACCTTTTCTCACTTTTCCTCACCTTGTATCCTGTCCTTTCTACTTCAGCTTCACACTGTTTTAATAATTGTATTCTCCCTTTTTTCCTACAGACACGTAATGTTCCGGCTAATTTTAATGAGGCCAAGTATATTGCCTTTACCATGTACACCACCTGTATCATCTGGCTGGCCTTTGTTCCTATTTACTTTGGCTCCAACTACAAGATCATAACCATGTGCTTTAGTGTCAGTCTCAGTGCCACTGTGGCTCTCTGCTGCATGTTCGTCCCGAAGGTAAGAAATGGAAACACAGACTCTCACACAAACAGACTTACAATGAAGAAAACTTAGACAGTACTGAGAAAATTTTCTTAACATTTTATTTGAAGAGGTGTGCATAAGACTGCCATTACACCATCATAACCATGTCATGACAACGTCATTAACACGAAGGAGTCTTTATGAATGTTTATGACTGTTGTTATGAATTGTCATTCAGTTATTTATGTATTTTTTAATGCAAAGTTGTGAGATGTCTTGACATTAGCAAGGACAACATAACCTGTCAATGTCTTCGTCATGACATGTCATCTTGACATGATCAAATGCAAAGAAACTGTTCATGTTTTAAGATTAAACTGTAATTTATGGTTGTTTTTGACACCGGCCATTATAAGCATTTCATGAATCTTTTCCTTGACCTCAAGTAAAGTGGTACATTTTGGACTTGTTACAAAGATTACATCAAGTTTTATTATACTGTCAAATGCTTTTATTACAGTATCATGAATAATTTCCTAAACTTCAACTAAAGTGGTCCCATTTGTAGTGTCATAAAGGTGTCATTAAATGTTATAAGGCTGGTTTGATGACAGAGTACAGTATTACCGTGATTTAGCTTACAGATTTTGCTGATGGACAGATAGCTAATTTATTTATTGCTGAAGTAGGTTAAGTGATTTCTGCTGTTATCTGTAGCTGGTGTTAGCTAGTTTGCCTAGTTAGCCCTAATTAGCTGACTCAGTCGCAGCCAAACCTGACAAGAAAACCACCTGTCATGAAACTGGCTATCATCAGTCTCAGAGGCACCTAAATGTACCACTCTGAGGTCAAGGAAAATATTCATGACACATTTATAATGACATCATGATGGCCAGTATCGAAATCAACCACATATGATAGTTTAATCTAATGTTAAAAAATAAAGCCAAGCAGTTTCTTTTTAATAATGGCAAGTTGTCATGACAAAGCCTTTTTCTGTGTTGGTTTATGTCAAGTTGTCATAACAAAGATATATTTGTCTTTTTGTTGTTGGTTTAATTAATGTCAAGTTATCAAGACAAAGATATTTTTGTCTTAATTAATGTCAACTGTCATAACAAACAAATTACAAACAATGCCAACTTTGTTTTCTAAATAACATTACTGACTGAATGACGCTTATTGACATCAGTCATAGACATTCATAAAGACTCCTTTATGTTATGACATGGTTATGACTGTGTAATGTCAGTCTTATGCACACCCCTTCAAAGAAAGTGTCACCAAATTTTCTATCTTCTTTTTTGGGATCATTTTGTACTCCTACACCTAATAGTTATTTTTCGTTATTTTTCGTTAATTTTCATGAACAGGTGTACATCATGCTCGCCAAGCCTGAGAAGAATGTCCGGAGTGCTTTCACAACATCCACAGTGGTGCGCATGCACGTGGGCGATGCCAAGAAAGCTGCCAAGTCTGGAAAATCCTCCAGCAGCATGGCCAACTTATTTAGACGCCGTGGGTCTACGCAGGACAACATCAGGTATATGAGGGGAACTAAAGTGGGTATTAAGCTGTGAATAAATTAACACCTCAGGATCTGAAACACCTGTGCCCTGTTGCATAACGCCTCTTAAGAGAACATTTCCAGCAAGTAGGTCTCATTAAGTTTCTGTCAAGAGAGTTGTATATCTTATGTTATATGAATTATTGATTTCCCTTTATTTTCATGTCATGCACACAATGTGCCCAACCCTCATGGTTTTATATGACACGAAATGCAGTTGCAGTGCTCAGATATTTTCTATTCAGACTTAAACATAATTCTTTGCCTTCTCTCCCAAGCTTGGCAAATAAAATCTGCTATCCTTTCTAAAGCACAACTCAAGTGTCTCATACTCATCCAGCCAAAAGAAATCAGCATAAACAAAGGACATTTTAGTAAAAAGCATATCACTTATATCACTTACTCACTAAGTCTAAGTTAATTTTTTTTGTTTTGCAGGACAGCAAAACAAAAAAAATTAACCTCATTCTCAATTTCACCAAGCTCGCACAACAAACAGTCTGTCCTCCTCTGGAGTGGCATTAAACCTGCCAGTCTCTAAGGCCAATGGTAATGTTCCTGAACGTCAATGTGCACACAACAATCTTTGTCCTTTGTTTAAGTTATACTTCACACAAGATTCTACATCAAAGCAATTCTTTATGAGACAATAAGTTCATTATATATACTGCATTTTGAAGTTCTTAAATGATGTTGTCTCCTGCATGCTTGTCCTCAATATTAGAAATAAGTGAAAAAAAATGAAGGTATTATAATGCCAGCTTTGTTTTTTGTTTTTTTGCCTTTGATAACTACAAAATATGTGACAGAGGAGTGAGTCCTTTGAAGGCCATATCTTGTTAGTTTAAAAAAAAATATTTACTTTGTAATATAATTGTGAAATCTTTTGCCATATTTCTCAAACAATTTGGCCTCCTTTTTCTGCTGATTTTGGTCAGATCAGGTTAATAATCACACAAAAATACCAGCACGATCATGATTTGCATTGCAGTCACTAAACATCTTACCTTAGGTAAGGACTTTATTATTAACACGATTGGATAGACATGGCACAGTCTAACAGCAGAAAAACTACCTGCTTTGCTTATTATTTGGCAATCTAAACTACTCTCCTTGTGGCCAGATACTTCAGTTGTTTCTGCCCACGAATCCATGAATAGAGATGAAGACTCTGTTGAGATATTTCCAAGAACACAACTATCACTCTTCCTTCACCAACTGTCTCTGGTAAATCAGAGCTTGAATCCACCACAACAGGCGGGATATGCCAAGAAAAACTGCTCCCTGAGCTGAGAAAAGGCTGCCTCATTTGGGTTAAGTACTCCCACAGGAGACCCACTGCCTTTAAGGATTTCTCTTTCTAGGGAAGATGAAAGAAAATGGAGGGAGATGTGAAATTACAAAGAAAGCAAAAGATAGAATGGGGGATGGTAGAAATACTGACAAGAAGAAATAGAACATGAACCTCAGCATAGATGAGGGATGTTCTTTTTTTAATGTTATCCTGGTGATGGTAATATTGCGTATATATATGGGTACACATAGTGTCTTCCAGTTTATATGTAGAGGACATGCAGCACTACACAGGGATGGATTACTGAATGGGCACACCAGGCACAGGCTGAGGGGACCAATGGGTCAGGGGGCAGAGACAGAAAACAGCCGAAAAGTGACACAAATTGACCAGAAAGAGACTGACTGTGAGAGTGACTACAAAAAACTGAGAGTGATAAAGAGACATAAAATAACCACAAAGCAACCATACAATGAGGGACAAATGACTACAAAAGAGACACAAAACTGCTACAAAGAGATGCAAAAAGACCACAGCCTCATAGAGACACAGAACTACTACAAAAATATGCAAAATGACCACAAAGAGACACATAATGGCCACAAAGAAACATGAAATGACCACAAAGCAGCCACAAAGAGGGGTTATTGACTATGAGGAGACACAAAATGACAACAAAGAGGTACAAAACTACAATGAAAAGGAACAAAATGAGTACAAAGAGAAACAAAATGACTTAAAAATACACAAATGACTAGAAAGTGATACAATACAACAACAAAGAGAAACAAAATGACCACAAACAAAAGCAAAATGACTACAAAAGATGTGTGTGGCAACAAGTGATAACAAAGAGGCAAAAAATAAGCGCCAAGGAACCACAGAGACAAATGACTACAAAGAGACATCAAATTTCCACAGAGATGAATGACAACAATGAAAATGACAACAATGAGAATCAAAACAACAACAAAGAGAAACAAAATGACAACCAAGAGGCACAAACAACCTCAAAGAGACAAAAAAAACTATAATATAGAGACACAAAACAACAAAGAAACACAAAATGACTACAAAGAGAAACAAGATGACAACAAAAAGACAAAATTAGTACAAAAAGTCACAAAACAAATACAAACAGCATCTCAAAGTAATTTTTTTCCTCTGAGTTCACCTGCATCACATTGTTTTGCATCTGACTAAAAGAGTCTGTGCAGGAGGGTTGGGGGGCCTTTTACATGTCTGTGTCCAGAGGCAAATTGCCTCATAATCCATCCGCAGCAATACCAAATATTACATAATGGATCTGTCATACTATCACTTTTTAACAAACAAACAAATTAAATAAACAAATTGTATGTCTCTGTCTTTTGTATGTGTTCCAGTTCTAATGGGAAATCAGTGACCTGGGCGCAAAATGAGCGCAGCTACAGACCAAACCTTTGGAAGAGGATGTCATTCCACGTCAAGAAAAAGGATCCAGTCGAGGTGAACCAGACAGCTATCATCAAGCCCTTCTCTAAAGATGGAGATACACCTGCGGACACTGGTGTCAACGAAGAACCACAGGTGTCTCCGCCCTTTACCTGCTCCCCATCTCAGTCACCTCTGCCCACCATCAGCCAGCATGCAGCGAAGGCGAGGGGTTTCCAGGATGGAGAGGATGGAGAGGAGGGACAAGCTTTACCCACCTACGTACCTGAGCACCCTGCCGGGGTGAGAAGGAGAGGTGCAGACAACAACCAGGGTGTGGTGGATGGCGGGGACATTAGCGCCATAGGTGTGGGTGACATCGGCATAGGGATGATTGGTCAACCTCAGGGTACCACCATCATGGACCAAATCAGCTGTGTGGTTAACCGTTTCACTGCCAACATCAGTGAGCTGAACACCATGATGCTGCCAGGGGGAGTCACCGTCAGCCCCACCTCCACCACCGCTCTTCCCTCGCCCGCAGATGCCGCCCCCTGGAACATACAGGCCCCCTCCACTGTCACCACATACGCTGAGGTGGCGACCGTGTCCAACTTCTGCGAGAATCGACCAGCAGGTAAGATTTATGAGCACCTGGCCGGGACATGCGTGAGTGGCAGACGAGCGAAGGATATGGAGGAGCTGGTGGCTCTGACACCTCCCTCCCCATTTAGAGACTCCTCTCTGAGCTCCGACGCCAGCTCACCGACATCAATGTCTCCAGCCTCTGAGGCTGAATATGACCAGCTGCTGCTGAAACACTTCAGCCAGAGCTCCTCATCTCTCTAAACCTGCTCTCTCTGCACCTTTTTCACCTTGTTTATCCTCTTTTTGGAGTATTTTAAACATAAAAGACAGAGCTTCAAACAGGACCAAACTCTTGGATGCCTTTCTACATGTGGATATTCTGAATGTTTAAGCAATTTTTGAAATTTTCACTTTGGATTGAATGCACCCACACATGCCTCCATTGAGTGGACTGAGAGAAAAATAACAGTGGTGAGACTGCAAATACTAAATGCTGAAATTAAGCTGAGCAGTGTCAGTGAATCATCTTTTGTCTGCAAGTGAGTTTGAGAAAACTTGACTGAAAACAACAAACTGAAACACACATACGGGCATTTTACAGACTTGACACAGGTACTGACACAGGTTTCTAACTCAGTTTTAAACTTTTCAAATTCCAAAGAAATACTGATAAGCTGAGAAAACCAATGTGAAATCACAAATTACATTTTTTTTTTCCATAATAAAAAGGTTACCAATCATAAGTGGGGGACATTTACCAAATATTTATGTTCAGTGTTTCTTTGGATTATGCCAAAAATGGCTCATATATGGAATCTCACAATAGGCTTGGGCAGTATCTATTTTTCATACATTCATACCTTCCTGACATTATACTGGGATATATGGTATGACAGTATTTGTGTAAAATGGCTCAACTTGACTCTACTCCACTGCAGATAGTACTCCCTTGATGTAGGTGGAGCTGATCATCACCCACAGTTGGAAAACAACAAACACACACTGACGCTTTGCTCTGGTCTTCAGTAGCTGCAGCCATTATTCACTGGCAAACTCAAACCTACACTGTACATTTACTGCCAGCTTGACAACTCCACTGCTCACCTTTTCCTCCGCTCAGCATGCATTCACCATCACTCTCTGTCACTCGCTCTCTCACGTACTGTATACTACACTCATCACACTACAGTACTCTGACCAATCAATAGTGTTTGTTGACTCACCTTTATCATCGTGACAAACCCAAAAAGAGCAGGGACATTTTTCTTTTTTACTAGTTAGTCCTGTAACTTTATGCCCTAGTCACCACGTTTCTCGGCTCAGCTGCACGGCCTGGTCCAGCAGTAGAGAGACTGACTTCTGGTGGCATTTGCTGTACATGACAATACATCACCTCAATATAACATCTCCATATCAGTTTAAAAGAAAGAAGAGTGTCAGTATTTTTGACTGTATTAAAAATCATACCACCTTAACTTCTTAATACCCTGATATACCGTAATACCTTTATACCGCCCAAGCCTATCTCAAAATGGCATTTGATTTCTTTTAGGTAAGGTGACAGAATGTTAAAGATAGTTGCATTGGTAATACTTTCTATGAAGGTTATGTCAAATGCATTATTAGAACATTCTTAAGACATTATGATGCATTCGTAAAGCTTTATAAAACTCTATGATTTTTTAGAATCAATTTTTAACAAGTAGTATAAGTGGTGGATATTGTGTAGTAAATGTTTATAATACTTTATACCACAACATTGTTTGAAAGAGGAATCTAAATCCTAGGTTACACAGCACATTATATCTACCATAACTTTAACTAGTTATGAAGACACATAGAGACATAATGTCTTATAAACATTATACAACTGCTAACAACCTTAAGCAGTACTGTCACTTAACTAATAGCTCATAAAGTCATGATATAGTAATTATTGATCTTTATAAAACACTATTCCATTTCAGAAACTCGGAATTTATAATCTGTTATGTTATGTTTAGAGCAGTTCTCAATGTGTCTTTATAAGTGGCTAAAGTCACAGTAGTTATTTTGTGCTGTGTAACCCAGGACTCGAATTCCTCTTTCAAACACTGTTGTCACTTTGGCATTATAAAGCATTATTGAAGTATTGTGAATGCTGAACTTATCATACATTTTGTCCATCACTTATATTACTTTATAAACCTTGTTTTAAGTTGTCACATATGATTATAAACATTTATAAAGAGTTTTATAAAGCCTTATAATGTATTGTAATATCTTATGAATGTGTTTCTACTGGATTCTAGACATAACCTTCACAGAAAGTGTTACTGTTGTATTTGTTTTGCTTTTGTTCTTTTTTATTCTGCACCATCGTTATCATAAACACAGGAGGCGTGATTTGTTTTTATTGGTAATATTATTGCTGTTGACTTTCTGTATCTGTGATGTTTTTCTTACTGACAAATTGCCCCAACCTTTAATATTTTGAGACCCAGGTGGATGTAGATTGTATCAGCATGACGGCAGAAAATAGCTCAAATAACTTTGCTGAAATCAGAGGTCAAACTTGACACATTTTTTTCCGCCCTCTAATTTGTTGTCAATCCCGGAAGACACATGCGAGCATTTTGTATCCTACAGGAGAAAGTGTACAGACGCTGCCTTATGCAAAGCAGCTTTTTCTCTTCAGAGTTCTCAGTGACCTTCCCTTTTCTCGGAAAGAGAACATTCGCTGAGAATGAAACCATCCTGAGAGGACAGGAGCTCTTTATGTCTCAAGAGAATGAAAGACATTGTCTCAGTGGACGCAACATTATCAGGTGTCTAACCCACAAAGAGCTTATGGACTACTTTAGATGTCTTCTTTAAATCTTTTCGCTAGATGTGACTTAGTTGAATGTATGCTAAGTTCTTTTTTGAAGTGGACCAAAATGATCCTCCACCTCAGGATGTGTCTGAACCAAAATACTCTGACTTCAACTCCTACCTGCTGAATGAGCGCCGTCATCTGTTTCCAATTTGCATGATGTCAAGATTTGTTTGCACTCTTTAAGTTATATTTGTAATGAAATACTTTTTAATATTGTACATGTCAAACCATTTAAGATTAATAGATGCAGTAGCAAAGTTATGATAATATTATAGTGATATCAATGTGTTTTTAAGATTAGTTTTAGCAGGAGAGAAGCAAACTGAAAGTGTGCCAGACTTTGCAGACATGTATTGCGAAACAGCTTGTTTCCAGCCTGGCTTTTTGCCTACATATGTGCCAACATCTCACTGCAGTAAATTGCATTGTGTTTCTATAAATGGGCTCACACAGAGAATCCTACTACAAGCCCATTTTGATTCTAATCTTTCAGGCATTATAAGGAGGATATTTTTTATAACATTTTATGACTATGTTGTTTCTTATGCTTGAATATATTCAATGAATATTCTTTTTTTAATTCTTTCTCGTATCTACATTCTCTGAGGATGTGGATTAATGGTACTATGGATTCACAGGCTAGAAGATGTAACTGATGATGTTCATGTGGGAGCTAGCTTGTGTTTTTCTGTATGTTTACACAGACAGGAATGTGCTTTTTGAAATGTGCAGTATTTTATACTGGTTTTCAATGTAAAAGTCATCATAAACAATTGCCATATTTGCATGCAGGTTTGTGCCAACTGAAATTTTGCAGGTGCATACTACTCTTTATGCCAATAATTCACTTACATAATCTACAGAAGACGTTATGTCTTGGTCTTATCTCTTTGTCTGCCTTTCAGATAGACAGAATTTACTATTTACACTTGTTCTGCATTAAAGGTTTCCATTCAAAATGCAACACTTTTTTTCTTACAATCATTTCATTTATTATAAAGGTTCCTTATTTACATTGGAGGAATACTTATTCTCATAACATCATTCAATTACAATTACAGGAATAAGACTTTATTTCACCAGTGAAATATAACTGGAAGAAAAGGTTTCAAATGACTCAATCATATCAGTATAACTTATATCCTTACTTTCCTGCAACAACAACTTTATAAGAATTGGTGTTTTTTCTTTTCTTTTGGTCAGAAATTTGTTTCTATGGAAACCCTGAGAGTGAGAAAAGTGAGAAAAGAACATTTTTGCTGATCCATTTTTAAGTCTGATTTACATTTCCTAGTGAGTTTATGACTAAAGGTTTTGGCTACTGTGGGGTTGTGCTCATTACCGTCAACACCACAACAATCTCATGTTATTCCACTGTGCAATGTATTTGAGATCAGCGCTGTCACACACGACATGTTAGGAACACAGCCTGTGATTGGCTGACAAACTCAACCCAAAGCATCATGGGATTGCCTGTGGGTAGCTAACAACATGCTAACAACAAAACCTGTTTTCAACATGGAAAAATGGATAAACACACACACACACTGCCTTAATCCTTAAAGGAGCTACTCTTATGACAGTGTCCTGTTAAGTCGTAAAGTCCAATAAAACATAATCATTTGAGCAGTCACCGTAGGCTACATTGCCATCCCACAAGAATATGTTCCTGTTTCACTGTGGTAATAGAAACATCCATACAGCCCTGGTTGTAATACTCATTTTGGCCACAAGAGGCTGTGGCAAGTTTTCATTTTTCCATGCACTTTAAACACAGTACATACTGTGTGTCAACAAGTTATGGAACATTACTGTCAAAAAAATTTGGGTTATGGTGCAGTTCAGCCTCTTGTGGCCCAAATGAGTATTGCAACAACAAACAATAAAAAAAAATATTGTGACAATTTCATTTTTCCCACTTGGCAAAAGTTTTTTTCACCAATTTACACAGGTGAAAAAGAAAGTAGTGTAGAGAAATGTTTTTCTCCCACCCGTTTCACAAATGTTAAAATATTTTATGAATTAAAAAAAGACTTAGAAAAGGGATCACCAGTGTTTTTTTCCTACCTTGCCTCTCAGTGCTTCTGTAGTCATGCCATTTTTGAATGACACTTAGAAATCTAAATCTCTGTTTTAAGGAGTCACGTTTCCTTGTAACACAAAGAACTGGATCATGTGCGGCGTTATTTTTACACCTCCTGAGTCGATGTTACTTATGAACCTTTTCTAAATAAGAAGATAATTGTGTCAAATCACAGAGCGATAATTAATAAACCTAATGGGAAATAGGGTTTCTAGGGCACTCTTTATTAAATAACGTGATATAATTTCCTATGCTGTATACCGTAGACCAAAATTGTTCAGTGAAATTAATATTCGGAAGAAAGTTTATTCATAGGTAGAGCGTAATAGCTTTGATGAGCCCAGGGAGAGAGCAAGAACTCAATGGACCAACTCATTGTTTATCCTTGAAATCTGCTGCTGACATACACTGTTACATAGTTTTCACTCGCTGATATAAGTGTACATTATATCTCTCAATATAATGTACTTCGACAGCACCACAACCTACAGTCTCAAAAAGACCATAAAGCTGAATCAACACATTCAACAAATATTATAACCTCTATGAATATATGGATTTATTGCAGAGCCTAATTAAGTGTCAAGTAAATGTAAACAGATCAATGCAGATCACAGTCTGTATACAGACTCGCTGCATACTGAGAGACTTTACTGTTCTCTCAGTCCTACAGATGACTTTAGATTCACACGATTAAAAACTCATGTGGCTTGAGCACATGAGGGTTGAGTCTGCAGGAACATATGTACAAACACGGCTTTACTCATCTCCGACTTGGCATACACACATATGTGTTATTAAAGACAACAGAAAACAACCAGTTCAGCTTTACTGTCTCTATACTTCTTTCTGTCCAGCACTGCTGTTTGTCAGAGGTGAGAGGGGAAACACTGAGGCCCTGATTCACATGTGAAGCTAAACAGCCCAATTTGATCTCAAGTGGGCCAGACCAGTAAAACTATTGCATGATAATATAAATGTAAATACTTTTATTTTTTTAGTACTTAAAATTAAACTTGAAAATTTGAAAACATTCAAAGTGGTAGGGTTTACAAAACAACAACAACCTGAGATGTCTTAAGAAAAATAAATGTAATTTCAACAATATAAGTCAAGAATTTAGTTGTGCATTTTATTTGAACGCTTGAATTAATTAATATGCAATTTTCACATTCTGTAAAGTCATCCAGTGGGCTGGATTCCTTTGGCAGTCTGGTTTTGGCTCGAGGGTCCTATGTTTGACACCCCTGCAGCCACAGAGGACATTTTTCTTGCATTGAGTACTTAATACTAGTACAATACTAGTACAATTTCCTGATTATACACACGCAAAATTTCTGATTTATTTTATAATTTTTACAGTGTGGAATTAGTACCACACATTTGTACTAAGTAAATGATCTGAACACTTCCTCCATCACTGAAAAAGGCAAGAAGCAGCAGGACTTCAGTGTATTCACTGTCCGATGTCCCGTAGGGCTCTGTGGGAAGCCCCTCATATGACATAATAGCCCTTGTGTTGAAGTGATTCCCCCAGAGAACGAGTACGGCTGAATATGTAAATGAAGCTGCAGACTGAGTGAAGAGACTTCCAGCCTCTTTGCATCTGACTGACTGAGTGAATGCACTAAAATTCACTGATCCAATTTGGCAAATTAAACCTGGTCTGGGGGCCTGTACTGAGTAACATCAGTGTATGTTCCACACCTCACGTGGTTCTGATTTCTCAGAAAAGTTATCTTGATGTCTCAGTAAACACACTTCTCGGAACAGGCCTTAGTACATAGACTTTGATATAAATAGGCATAAAATGATTTTCTCTATGTGATTTTGCTTATAGTGGTTTGATTTAATATGTTTGTATTCTAATCTAATTATGAACAAAATTAACGAAGAGTTTTACTCTGATTAGGATGAGATGCTTATATTATGTTAATATTCTATAGATCGTGATGTGATTTATAGCTGAAGATGCTCCATTCACAGTATTCAACATCAAACCAAATAGATTTTATTATGATGGTACTCTGGTTTACCCTTGAAACCTGTGCTTAACTTTGTGGTAATGTGAAAATAAAATTAGTATTCAAGGCAGTTATGTTCAAGCAGGGGTTTGGGAACCAACAGAGCCCAATTCAAAAGAAGGAATAGAGTATTTCATTTTTCATATTTTTTGGAAGTTGGAACAACAAGCTAATAAATAGGGCTGGTTCTTTTGATTAGGTGTAATTTATAGAACTCTTAATTTGATCATTGATTGACTATGAAAATTTTACTATCTTCAAATATACAAATTAAAAAAGCTCTTTAAGAAAAAAATCCTCTAAAATTGGGTGTCCATGGTCTCATGTGAATCAATTTAAGACACTCATTTTACAGTCAGTACGGTAGAGCAAGTGCCTACTGTGTTTCCAGAGAGAGGCGCACCACCCTGTACATGATGACCTGTAGTTGAAACTTTCAGTTTGTTGAGTGCACTAGAGAGCTCTTGTAAATAATGAGACATGGAAGAGACATAATAACAATGACATGCTGCTGTGGTTGAGATGACTGATCCAGCAGTTGGATGCTGTATTTCCTGCTGCTAAATGTGGTTAAAACGTACATTAGATAAAGATTAGTGCAAATTTTCAAACGCCTTTCAACAAAAAGACTAAAATGGGAGAATTCTGTCTTACTGCTAGGGGTGCATGATAAATATTGGTGACAATAAATTATCAGCTGATAATGGGACATTTATATTCTTATTTATTATTCCAATAATGATGATAAACGATAAATATCGGCTATAATGATATCTGAGTTTTTGGATGTACTGTTGTTTGTTTTTGTTGGAATAGTGATGTCACTGACATCTTGTCAGATTTGGTTCAGTCAGACCTACGAAATATAAAATGATTTACTGTGTGAGTATAGTTTTTATCTGGACCTGAGGAACTGCAGTTTTGAGTTGCATGTAAAAACTACATTTAAGGGGCATTTCCTTTTTGGAGAAAACCTGTTAGGAGTTTAAATTTAGCATTTGAAAGGGAGGGATACTTTTTACAGTACAGAGACACCCTCTCCTGCAGCCACTGCATCATAACTGAAGGAAGGAGGCAACTGTTTCGTAACACACAAAGGGTTAAAATATGCCAACAGTCAACAGTTTCATATGAGGCATATTACTCGAGACTCACGAAGCTCTCTACCAGGAACTACTGTCTGCGCAGTGTCTGCGCACCGCTCTGCGCGTCTCCCCAGGGTGACGAGGCGAGGTCACAAGTTCCCGAGCAGCACAGCCAGATCACACTGTTCAGCACACTTCTCCACGGGGAGGGCGGATCCTAAACTCAGCAGGCAGAGGGAGACACACTGGATCAGCTGGACGAAGCCTCTTAAGACTCTGCCCCCAACAACACAACAGTCAAAGTTTCTGAGAGCAGCTGCTGAGCTCCAACAGGTGGAGTAATGACCAATCACTCATCATCTCACCCCAACGGCATGCAGAGCCTGAGGAAGGAGCACCTGTACAAGGTGCTCGTAATCGGAGACCTGGGTGTTGGGAAGACCTCCATCATCAGGCGCTACGTCCACCAGACCTACTCCACCAACTACAGAGCCACCATCGGAGTGGACTTCGCCCTGAAGGTGCTCAACTGGGACTCTGAGACTGTCCGGCTTCAGCTGTGGGACATCGCAGGTGGGACAGTGAAGAAGTTCGATATGTTTTGTTATTATTGTACAGCACATAAAAAACATAACATGTATTTTATTTGCTGTGTATATAGTAGGGCCCTCTGATATTGGATTTTTGGAGCCAGTGCTGATAGGAAGCAAAAGAAAAATCCAAAAGCAATCTATAAACTACAGTTTATAACTATAATTACAAAATATAACTATGATTAAAAAAATAAAGCTATATAACTATAAACCTATATTAAAACTTTTAAATAAGAAAAAGGAACAAAGAGCCTGTGCATAAAATGACAAAGATTTGTAATGCAGGCAGAATATTTTACAGTTAAACATAAAGGTTTATTGTCCAATATAATATCAAGACACTGAAACAATAAACTTTCACTGATATGTCTAATAATTATAAATGACTACAGTATATAAAAAAACATAGAGCAATATATATATATATATATATATATGTATTAAACCTGAATCAGACATATATACCTGTATGCATACATTTGCTGATTAGATTTGATATTGACTGGCCAATATTATCAGCCTGATAGATATTGGCCTATCACACCTATATATATAAGCTTGTATGAAAACTTTTTTGACAGAACAATTGTTTTGATTTGTTAGTTTTATAGGCAACATTTTATGTATATTTGATCCTTTTTTCTTAAATCAATTTTAATATAAACATATATTTTGCTCTATTTGCGTTTTTGTACTTGTATTTATCTGTAATTATTAAAAATACTGGTGAAAATTTCAGTGCCCTGATATCATTTTGACAATTAAGTTTATTATTAAACTGTAAAATACCCTGCCTGCATTACAATTTGAGGGATCATTGCATTCTTTATATTATATTCTGCAATACAGAATATCAGCTGATATTGGTATTATAATTCTTTTTTTTTCTTTCTCTATTGGCATCAGCCCCAAAAATCCAGTATCAGTCAGGCCCTAATGTTGATAGTGATATTGACAGTTCTAGCTGGGATAGGCAAATATTGTGCCAATGGATCAGGTTCTAGTAAATCCTGCTGTCTCTACAACAATTGAAAGAATATCATCTGCAGGGTCCATTGATTGGTGTAAGGCATGAATGTGGCACATTATAGCCTACATTTAGGGTATTTTTCTGTTTTAGATTTAAGGAACCCTTAAAAAATGTGCATGTTATGTAGCAAGGTTGTTGCAAACGTAGTTCCTGAAAAGTTGATAATTTGAAGAGATAAGACTTATCTGCAAACGGACAGTGAGGTATGACTGCTGTAAAATTATGAAACATTCAAGGCTGCATGATGCACTGTCACTGTGGAGAGCTGGTATCTAACAGAAGCTGTATTCTCTCACACAAACGTGCACACACACACACACACATACACACACACACACTAATTGTTGCTGAGGGAAGACCAGCAGGCTGTCATCCAGTCACTCAGTCAAGGTATGGGGCTGCAGCCTCATGTGATTATGCCCATGTGAGGGAGATTTAAAGGCCAGTCACAGGAGTGTCATTGTAGCCTAAATAAAAAACAAAACATCATGACTCACTCACACACACACACACACACACACACACATCCAGGCTCATGCTTTAAATGGTTAATTTGGATCCATCAAATGAGATTAGAAGTCACATCTCTCTCTAGTCATGTTTAAATGCTTGGAAGTCACCCTAAGCAAGAGCAGGGACTGAGGAATTCTGCTTTGTCATGTTTTATGGAGTGTTAAATTTGACACATTGTACGCTGAAGTTATGTAAAACTTTTACTGTAAATTGCAGCTGTCAGTTTATTGAATGACAGCGTGTCAGGTGACACATGTGACGTGTCTGTGTGTCTGTGGCTGTAACACTAGTCCAAATGAGGATTCCGTGTGAGTGATGGTATTTTATCTTGCATGAAAGGAGGAAGTTCTCGATCCATGTCCTGTCAGATTTTTCCATTTCCTCTTACTCATGGGGCAAATAGCAGCATTTTGTCCTTAGCTTAGTTTTATTTTGGACAGTTGAAAACACACACAAACATAACAAAGATGACAAATAATATGCACTGCAGGGAGAGTTTTGATTAGGCTAACCTTTGTTTTTGTTTTGTTTGTTTTTTTTTGTTTTTTTTATCTTACTTGCTACTTATTCTGATTGGTCAATTACGGCATTTTGGTCTGTTATTTCTATGTAGCAGACCGTTGCTATGCATAACAGACCGTTGCCATGGGCACAGCTCTATGACTGTGGAAGTCAGACTATGAAGGAGCAATACAACAATTTTGTGAATTCATTCAAATGAATGAAATAATTTAAACATTAATATTTAGCTTCAGAATATTGATATTTTTTTAGTAAGCAGCCATGTAATAAGCAGGATGATGTACAGTGAGCAGGTCAATATGGCAAAATAAACTAAATCCTTTCAGGGTGATTCAAGACTCCTCTGCATCACGTTAGGCTCCTGCATCACCCTGTTGGGGTTTATTTTTCCATAATGAGCCACTCATTTTACATTATCCTGTACATACTGTATTGACCCCTGAGCAGTAGTAGGAATACAGTACATATCACCATCGTTAAAACAAATAAAACATGGGCACCAATACATGGGAAAAAGCAGTTAAAAAATAGCGGTTCAATGCTTTTTTAAGTCTTTATTAAAGGATTTCTGGCAAAGACAAAACAAAAGTGGACTCTCATGCATTAATATTCATCAACCATGTAAACTTTTTTGCTGGGAGAGCGCATGGTATGTAAAACAAGCAGGATGCACACGCCTACATGCTCAGTTTTGGACCAACAAGTGCTCACATTAGACAGCAGAACATACAACCCCAGGGCATGTCATGTCGACAGCTCCTCAAATGCCTCATTTACATACACAAGCATGGATGAACACACAGACATGCACACAGACATTTCACATACTTATAATCTCACACGTATATTGTATGAATACGGGTATAGTCTGGGTCAAGGTTTATGTTCATTACAGGTCGGGGCAAAATACAGGTTTAATTCAAGTAGGCCTATTATCAGCAGCAACAAGCAGTGGCATTGACCTTCTGGTTAAGTGCAACGTGACAGTAAGACCAGAGGAATGTGCTGTTTCATGGGAATGCAGGCACTGCTAACTGCAATCCTAATGCCAGCTGTGTTAGTTGTTTCACTGCAAAAATGCAGGAAAACAATGAGAATCTGTCATCAAACCGAAGGCTTGGAACCACACTGTTGCTCCCAGTGTGTATGTGTGGGTATGACTTAAGCTATTTTCAACAGCACATGTCAGACTCAAGATCAGTTAATTGGGGGCGGCTGTAAAAGCTGTGTCCCCAGTTAAAAAAAATGCTGATATTTTGTGTCAGTGGTTAAGATAAGGCTTAGGTTAGGGTTAGGGCAAAGGGTTGGGCTAGTAGTGGTTATGGGTAGGGTTAGGTTAAGTGTCCATAAAAAAAATGCATGCCTATGTAATGCCCCCAAAAAAGATATAAGTAAATAACATGTTTGTTTATCACAGGTCAGGAACGTTTTGGCAACATGACACGAGTGTACTACCGTGAAGCCATGGGAGCCTTCATTGTGTTTGATGTGACACGGCACACAACCTTTGAGGCTGTCATCAAATGGAAAGAGGACCTGGATTCCAAACTAATGCTGGCTGATGGAACAAGCATCGCCACCGTGCTGCTGGCTAACAAGTGCGACCAGGGCAGGGAGCTAATCAACAACGGCATCAAAATGGACCAGTTCTGCAAAGACCACGGCTTTGTTGGCTGGTTTGAGACCTCTGCTAAGGTGAGGCAAGGGATGTTCCTGGTGACAAATTTCCCTGTCGATTTAATGGAAGTTTTAATTTAGACTTACTCAGTCAATCAGTCAGTCACATTCTTCAGGTAATAAAGTAAGTCTTCTTCTTCTTCTTCTTCTTCTTCTTCTTCTTCTTCTTCTTCTTCTTCTTCAGTAACCAAATCATATTTGAAATGCTGCTGAAATGTGTGGTACTTGATGCCATACATTATCAACATCAATGGAAGATTATCCTACAAAAAATGACTCACTAAATGCTAACTTAAGCTGTCACACAGTGTGGCTAACATTAGCAGTGCTAGAACGAGCAGCCTGCTCTCTGTGCAGGTTAACGTCCACATGCCGGTGCTGAATGTGGTTACATACTGCTCCAGTTGCGTGGTTACAGGTTGTTTTTTTTTTATCAAGTCAAGTCACAGTCATCACATATGTGCCTTGAGTCTGACTTGAGTCCACACCTCTATTAATTAGTGAAATTTAAAGGGGGCAGATTTGATGTGCTCAGACAGAGCCAGGTTAGCTGTTTCCCCCCTCTTTCCAGTCTTTATGCTAAGCTAAACTAAGTAGTTGCTCGCTGTAGCTTCATATTTAACAGACAGGCATGAGACTGATATCTATTTTCTCATGTAACTCTCAGCAAGAATGTGAATCATTTCCAAAAATGTTGAAGTATTGCTTTAATCAGCAGCATTACAATGAATGGGCCTTTGCAGTGAGCTGCTGACACACTCAGCGGAGATCATCTCCCACTCAGGTCACTTCAGTCAGTGAAAAACATCCCCACAGAGCCAGCTGGAATTTCATATCCTCATGGAAAGTGGCTCTGTGAGATAAATTTACAAAGCAGGGTCAGAACAAGTTATTGAAGTGAAAAGTTAAAAGTATTAGAGCATTGTTAACAGGTTTTTTTTCCAGCCTGATCCATCTTTCAGGGATATCTGCTTCTAATCAAAGAAAACTTATTTAATACATTATTTCCTTGAGTAGAGAACTATTTATGAATCTATTAATCTATTGAAGCTTTATCAAACTTTATTGATTTAAATATTCAAGATGACATGTTCAATTCTTATGGCAGTAGAATTACATTGAAATAAACACTTGCTCGTAAACACTGGGATGTTGACTGGAATTTAAAATATAGTTATGTGGGCTTGAATAGCTCTCTTCTGTACAGGTTTACACGTAAAATTCTACAAATGGTGTCTTCATTCACACATCCTCTGTTGACACTAGTGTGTCGCAGCAGCGTACGTGTGCCGCCCTTCTTATGGCATCAGGACTCAACATTCTGAAAGATCAAAGGTTGTAGGTTGCAGGTTCAGTCGGATGTGTCAGAGGGTGTCTATGCAAACAAGCATGCACATCCTTGTTTGGAAGCAAAATATTTACAGCATTCATATGAAGTAGTTTCACATTAATGTGCACATTAATGTGCACACATGGTGTTGTTCACATCAGGGTGAAGCATGATAGTTACCCACATTTTTAATATGCTCTCAGTCAGCCTCTGTTGCACCACATGTGTACTAACAGTGAGGTTAATGAAGCTGGAACAATGTGCACTAAAGGCTCGGCTAATTATCCCAAACAGAATTCATTAAGATGATATTTTCCAAAGGTAATAAGTGGGGCTATATCACGTCCTTTGAGGCTTCATTCATAGCATTGACATTCAGACTCTAAATCAATATTCAAATGCTGCTCAGCATTTTTTGCATGTATATTAATTCTATTTAAAATTGGCATTTCTATACAGTTGCAGATAAAGATTAGGCTATACTAATTTTACTTGTATTGTACTATTTATAGAATTAGATTCCAAATGTGGCGGGGGTGGCTTTTTTCCAACCTGTATGAGCCAAATATTTCCAATAATTTATAACTGATAATAACCAATAATTGTCCAAAAGTCACATTTTATTGAAAAAAGATAAGTGTAATCATTTACAAATCTCACAGCATGTTTTATCTGAAAAATATCCTGCTTCAGTCCATATTTATCGGTGTTTAACCTTTATATACAACATTTTCACTGCAGTTGCAAAGCTGTTGCTGAACACAAAGGGAGGCATGCACCTGTATGAATTAGCTGCAACATAAATGATAATCATGTTGACAAAACTGACAAATTATATTCATTGAATACTACTTTATTCAAATTGAAGATTTTGTTTGAGAACTTTTTTTTAGGAACATCGAAATGTGATGACAGACATTTTGAAGTTTCATTTGAAAACATCAATAGAAGCTTTGAATGTAAAAAAAAAAAAAAGACATTTGATAAAGCCCTAGTCACAATAATAATAATAATAATAAGAAGAAGAAACAAGAACAAAAATTAAAATTGTAAAAACCTTATGAAACTGCACAAATTAGGGGGAAAAAAATATAGGTAAATACATACCATAGAGTCATACAGTAGCTAACTGCAGTTGATCTCTCTCCTTTAGGATAATCTCAACATCACTGAAGCTGCAAACTTCCTGGTTAAGCACATCATGGCCACAGAGAACGACATCCTGAAGAGCGTAGTACCAGACACCATCTCACCTCAGCCCAACTCCAACAGGCAGATGAGCTGCTCCGGCTGCTTCAAATAATGAAAGGAGGGAGCGATGGCTCGACAGAACTGAATGGAGACACAGAAGGACAAAGAGGGACAGGCACACCATACGCCTTACCAAGCCTTACCTGTGGCACAGTTTAGCTTTTTTGCTGCAAACCAGAGCTGAAGATTTTAGTTTGCTGCATGTTTATGTTCTCAATTACAAGCGGACCAGAGCTTGCAAACTAAAATCACATGGACTCAGAAGTTGTACATTTATGTAACAGACTCATCATACCGTGAGTTTGAAGACAAACAAGTATAACACCCTGGTCTCTGGTCTTTGGCATGATTTTTGAAGCATCAAACTGCCAGCCTTGCCTTTTGGAGCTGCTCTTTTTAGCTGGTTAAGATTATATTCTCATCTAACAACAATTCATTTGGAAAAAAGACTGGCGCCTGGCACTCACCTGCCTGACCAAACTGAGCAAAAGGACTAAATGCTCCCATCATTCTTGATGCAACATACCCTAAACATGTGCTGTAATGACAGAAAGAAAGCGGGAGTCTTATACCTGTCCTTCACCATTTCAAACGTGTATGATTGTGTTGCTTGTGTTGCATCTATTTATGTTCACCTCCACATACATATGGTGAAAACCACAGTGAGAGAGACATGCAGGTTTCCAAAGAAAGCAGTATTGATCACTTCCAGTGGATTCAGATTTGTTATTATGTAATTATGTGAATTTTGCACATGCATTACTTTTTTTTAATTATGATTTTAATTTATTTACAGTATGCTTTTTCGAGTGGCTTATGTTTTATGTTATTCTGCCTAAAACTTTTCCTCCAACTGACTCTTATGTCAACTTTATTTAATCAGGCAATATAAGGAGCAACACATTAGTATGTATATAAACATCTTGGTCGGGCGAGCAGCTGCAAAGAAAACAAGAGTCTAACACTTAGACACACAAACATACTGGAGCCTTCCTTATGACCAGTGGGAAGTTGATCAAGTTTTAAAGGATGTTTGGATTTTTTCAAGTGGGGTTAAATGAGGTACTCAACCATAGTCAGTGTATTACCTACAGCAGATGGCTGCTGGCACGCCCCCACTTTAGAGAACAGGAATACCAATGTAGGAGGCTAAGCAATGTACTGCTGTGGACAGGGTCAGAACAAAACTTGTTTTAGCCACCTAAAAAATCCATGTTTACCACGTGGTCGGACAACCTTTTCCGGCGGTGAAATGAAGTTACAGTTTATCGCTAGTTAAATCTTTCTTTCATCTCACCACCGAACCCCTTTGACAAAACAGTACCTTGCAGAACACAGGAGTTATTGGTCTACCACTGCTTCGATCAGTTTGTTTGTGTTATTGTGTGACTTTAGTGTTTAAACGGTCAGTTTGGAGGCACCAAAGTCAAACAGTAACACAAACAAAGCGACCGATCAAGGCAGTGGTTGACAAGCAACTCCAGTGTTCTATGATGTAAAATTGCTGTTTTTGCCAAAAGACAATCAAAGGTGTGCCGCCCCCTCACATTGTCATGGTAAGTAGCTGACATTGCAGGGTTGTCAGCTTACCTGGGCCTTTAGCTGGCAAGCCAGCTGTCAAGCTGTGCCTCTTCCTGCCTCTTCATTTCTACATGTCCCATCCACCCTACATCACTTTCTTTTGGTTTGACCCTCACCACCTCCGTAGTGCATAAACCACAAATCCATGCACAGCTGACATTTCTGATCTACACTCTCCATTTTTTATTCTTTTTTACTTTCACCTTAGTTTTAATAAATTATCCTTGCTTTAAGTACATCTCCTGCGTGGGCTCCCTCCTCGCTGCATTCCCTGAGCCAGTTTGTGACAAAAGGCTTGTCAGACATGTTTTCTTCTTAATGGAAGAGAGTGGTTGTCCTTCTGTCTCAAGTTTGCTGTCAGAACTAAGAGATTTGGCTGCAACATCTTACCAAAGTGATGTCTCTTTTTCTTTTTCAGAAGTGGTTAATTTGTGTACGTACATTAGTTATCTTCATCGGAAGGAAAATCATGTTGATTGTCTGGATGTAAACTGGACATTCTCATGAGTTCACTTGCCAAAGCCGAACCCTCTGTATCCATGGTAACTAGATCAAGTCTTTTTTATGGGTATCCTCTAACGTCTTTGTGAAGCTATTTCTTGCTGTACTCACAACCATACAGACACAAATGCACACACACATACACACTCAGATTTTTTCCACCCTCCTTGTCCTTGTTGCTTTTTTTACCTCATCTTTTCTCCTCTCCCACTCCGCTCAATCCTCGGTTATTGTTTCTTATCCTGAAAAATTCTCTGTCCTCTCTCTATACGGCTGCTTTCAGTGTCTTTCTTTTATACAGTATGTCCCCTGTCCCTCTTTTCCCTCATTCTCTGATTCACATACAGTATGTACAGCACATTACATAAACCATGCACAGGCTCAACTGCACACCCACACATGCAGTACTTTGATTGATCTTCCAACAAGTTGACTCTGGTTGCATACATGTGAAGTCTTTTTCGTGACCCTGCACCTCTGTTTTTCTCAGTAGGGTAACATTTTGTCATAACCATGTCAACATGAAGAAGTCTTTGTGAATGTTTATTACTTTGTTAATTATGTCATTTTTAATGCAAAGTTGACATTGTTTGGAATGTCTTGGTAAAGGTCCACAGCTTGACATTAACTGAGACAAAACTGTCTGTTATGATGTTATTTTTGATGACAGTGGGGTTTGGATGGTTAATGACCGAAGAATGTTTTTCTTTTTCTTAACACTTTGTTTGAAGGGTGTGCATAAGAGCCATTACACTGTTGTAATGTTGTAATGTCAATGTCGTAAAGTTTATGTGACTGTTGTCATTAACTTTCATTTGGTTAATGATGTCATTTTCAGTGCAAACTTGATATTGTTTGAGATACTTTTGTTAAAACAACTAGCCAATAATGTCTTTGTTATGACAACTGGACATTATCAAACTTCATGAAAAGATTTAGTTTTATGTTTTAACATGACATTAAACTGTCATATGTGGTTGGTTTTGATAATGGCCATCATGAGACCATTATAAGTATGTTATGAATGTTTCCCTTGACCTCAATTAGTGGTACATTTTGGACTTGTCATAAACACGCCATTAAGTTTTATTAAACTATCAAATGCTTTTGTAACAGTGTCATGAATAATTTCCTTGGCTTCAAGTAAAGTGTTACTATTTGGACATGCCATAAACATGTCATTAAATAATAAATAAAAGGCCAGTTTGAGGACAGAGGACATTACCAAGGTGATTTAGCTTAAAGAGTTACCTGATAGACAGTGGTTAGTTAGGCTAACTGCCTTCTGCTGTTATCTGTAGCAGGTGTTAGCTAGTTAGGCGTAGGGCCTCATAAATTGACTCAGCCCCAGGGTGCCAGGGGCCAAATCTGGCCACCTTGGTGTTGTATTCCCTGTCCTCAAACTGCCCTCCCTTCAAAAGTGTTACCCTTGGGAGTGGTGTCTTCTGTAAAAGCCAAGATAGTTGAACCAAGTTTTGAACTTTATACAAAATTTAGCAAAGCCAGATAAAATCTGTTGCATTCTGTGGCTTGTTGCTATTTACACAAATGTACAGTAAGTGTATAATGATATATTGTTTCCCTTGGTTGCTATTCATCAGCAGTGTTTGCACAGTGTTTGTAAGTCTGATCACAACAGTGTCATGTGTTAATGTGTGAGTTCTTGCTGGTAATTTACAGCACGTGCATTAGGGCCTGAGAGACTTAAACAATGCAATTCAAATTTCACAGTGTCAGTTTGGCTCATCATGCACCATGTGACACCGCCAGCATGGTGTCACACTATAGATGTTTGAACTGATTTGAACTCACACACTCACACATAGAGGCACACACACAGGCCTGTCTCTGTGGGAAACAATGTAATGTTTTGCCCCATCTTCAGTTGATTGCACCACTTGTGGATTGTTATTGTTCATTATTTATTGTAAAGTAGTAAAAAGAAATTAACTAATTTCTCACGTCTGTTTTAGTAACACGTTCATATAATGTGACACAAAGTATGCTGATGCACTTTAAAGGGATATTTTGGACTATTTTGAAGTGGGGTTGTAAAGGGTACTTATTGATAGTCAGTGCCGCCAGTTTATAGAAGTACGGAGGAGTACCAGCACGGAAGCTAGGCAATGTAGTGCAAAGGACACGATCAACAATTAAACATATTTTAGCTACATAAAGGAGCAATAGACCAGTCCTAAACTGAAAGCTAATCAGCTGTTTATAAGCATGAATTCTAAAGTTAAGCCC
>JAJHUR010093380.1:12084-30291 GCA_027495735.1 Lutjanus campechanus | reverse complement strand
ATCACGATACTTAGGAGAATCAATTTTTTTCCTCCCAGCCATAAAAAGTAACACTACCTTCATAATCCATTCAACTTTTAAGACCTCTCAAAACTGTAATAAAGACATTTCAAGACATTTTAAGGCCTAAAATTCAGATGATTAGATTTTAGACTTTTTAAGGACCTGCGGAAACCCTGACTCAAAGTAAATTCAGAAAGATAAAAGAAAAGGGGAACTGACTCAGGAGCACATTTTCTTCAAAAGAGCATGAGGCGAGAAGGGGTGACACAGTAGCAGAACACGTTGCTTTCTGACAGATTTACCTGTGTTGCAAATGACGAGTATGGCCCTCGCTCAGCCTTCCCTGTGAGGAGAAAGGAATATAAAATCAGGTCATGATCGTGAAAACTGGGCTTTTATGTCAATATTAAATCACAATCTGGCCATTCCCCCTTCTCCATTTGGGTGCCTCCCATCTGCTGTGTGAGTGTATATGATGATGTGTGGTATTTATGGCTGTGGACAGCAAAACAACAACAAATTGGCCCATTATAAATGGTTCAGGGGCAATTGTGCCCAACCTCTGTCCCCTCCCCTGACAGTTAAACAGTGGAGAGCTATAGGCTACTGGAGTCCCGAGGGAGAGCCTTGTTTGTGCATGGGTGCCCTTTACATCCCCCCAACCCCCTCCCGCCCTGAACACACACACACACACACACAAACTGCAACACACGAACAAACCCCTCCTCCACATCCTCCCCGATTACCCTGCTCCTCTCATCCACTGCCACCTAAGCATAAATATGGTTTGCCCTAAAGTGGCACATTAGAGTCTAACAAGCGAACGGTTGCTCTCACAAACAAACAGCTCATTCTTTTTGGTTCGGTCACACAGGATCATTCATAAAAAACAACTTGTGTATTTCCATCAGTACATTCTTCCGTACTAAGTCCTATTATTAGAAACGCTGGCTCCAAAGTTTCCTGATTCTCTTTGGTTTAAAAAAAACAAAAAAAAACAAGATGAAAGTTGTGTTGTCTATGCTTCTACAGCTTAGTTCAATTTAAACCTTCTTACCAACGATCCCTGGTCCAAACAGGGGGGGCGGGGCGATGCCCTCCTGCTCGCTGTAAATACCTTCTTCTCCATAACCCTGAGGGAAAAACAGCACAGGCATGAGGGATATAAAGCCACTGAATTAAAATAAATAAAGCCTGTTAATAAACGGTGAATATTGACTGTTCATAAGGTGCACAAATGAAGCAAATCAATGAGTCTGCGCCATCCATAATGTCTAATCATCTCAAGTTGCTTGTGATGTCCACCCTGTTCTAGATATCTGGGAAGAAACATGGTCTGATCAGATCAGAATATCTGGCAATTTGTAGAGATGTGTCATGATTTTCAAATTTCCAAAACAGTCATAAAAAAAATGATCGTCTTGTCTTAAAAATACATATTTTCCTTTGTTTTTACTGGTACCTTGCAGTAACCAGAGGTGGGAAGTAACATATAAGTACAAATACTTTGCTACTGTAAGCACTTAAGAGTTTTCAGGTATCTTTTCTGACAATTTTTTGCTTAGACCTTCTTCATTTTAACACAAATATCTGTATTCTAAACTCTTTTTAAACTCATTTTCAAAACAGACTCTTTACCTAAGTTTTAATGCATTTGAGGGGAATTAATGATCATTTTTATTTGGCATCATGGCAACATATTTCAACCTAAATGCACGGGACAATATAGGGACACACAGAAAAGACGATTCCTTGTTGTCCATCAGTGCATATCAAGAACAACAGATGTAACAAAATGAAAACTACAGGCTAGAAAGCCGAGAGATTACGGCAAGAGCCTGTAGTAAAGAAGCAGAATCAGTACTTTTTTTCACAAGTATCTGTACTTCTACTTGAGTAAAGAATGTGAGTACCTCTGTCACCTCTGACGGTATGGCATTACTAACAGGGTGGGATTCTTAACAGATGGCCAAATAGTTCCCACTGACTGAATAGTATTTTTGCTTTAAATGTCCATCCCTAGTAACAACATGAGTGGATTTAAACCCTCCAAATTGATAGTAGATTTAATTTGGGCTGCTCTAATAACTCCAAAATCTTTTTTGGTATTAGCAAGAATCTGGACGCTTTTTTGAGCCGAACAAGTGGGCTCACAATACCCAGTTAGATACAAACCAAGTATCTATGAGACTAATGAGACAGACTAATGTTTGTGATGTGCACGGCTCCCTCTGGAAAGACAATCTTCATTATACTGTGTAATGTGTGACACTGCCATTAATTCATCTTTCAGTGTGAAAACGTTTATGCTGTTGATCATCGATCACGTGTAAAATGTCTCCTTATGCGCGTAATTCATCTTGATTTCTAGTAAACTCCTACAGTCTGAACCTCATCTTAGCCCCGTGCTTACTTATGACTAAGGCTGCACAAAAATAAAATCATGTTGAGTCATGAATAGTGGGAATTATCATTTTTGCATCACAATTTTCAATTTCAAATATTAAAATCAGGATGATATACGCCAAACAAACATGTTTTCTTTTGTCTGACGAACAAGAGTTTTAGGCCAGGGGATCTCTGCAGCACTGCAGTACTTCATTAAAATGCTGTTCTGTCACACGTTTTTCTTTTATCAAAAAAAAAACATGCAAGTAATCCAATGCCATGACTTGTGTAGTGTCACTGGTCAAATGCAGGTTGAAACATTATCATCCCATATCAAACACTGTGTAAAAGAGGTATAAATTACACTATAACTCAAGCGTATGAGGAGTTTTACTCAAGCTCAATAGCATGGCATCTACACGCTCAGATTCTTCAGAAAAGTGAGGATAAACCGTACCCTTCCCTGGTTGAATGATGGACTGTTCTGTTGTCCCGGCCCCCAGGGACTGGACCCGCTCCTCTCATCTATACCTGCAAGACAAAGAACGGGGTTAGGCCTGTTAACCACTAAAAAGTCAGACGCATTCTTAACAGGGATTTTACACTTTAGGATTTGCAAAACTAAGTCTAACTTCAGAGAATGACGAAGTTGACCTGCTTTGATACAGGTTTCAGAGGCTGCTCAGAGTAACCTCCGCTGAAGAGCTTCACTTCACAGCTCACACAGAGACAGCATAGTGACAGCGCTGTCACATAGCGTGGATATGAGCTGTAGGAAGTTTGAATAATTAACACCCAGTATGAGGCTCCCAGAATCATCCTCGACATTCTTCATTCTCCCACTCCACTCCTTTACATTTTCCATGGCAACAGTCATTCATGCCACATCCATTCTCTCACATTTGGCCTACACCTTCGCCTTAACACAGACGCAAGGTCTCAATCTTACACAGTTGACACGCGTTACCCGAGGCCAGAGCACGCCAGCTTTCAGAGAGGTGAACGTGTTTGAAAGGAGTGATTTTAAAGATTGGTGAAGCAGAAATTCCTGCCCGTCCCCTTTTCTCTCAATCTCCTCTCGTACTGCAACACAGCATCTCTGGGGGAAAGCTGAAGCTTAATTGTGTGCTGATTTGCATAATTGTGCATATTAATGAAGCTAGGCTCTATGAATATTCATATTTTTGTTTTGTTGTCTAATTAAAAAGCGGAGAGGGGCGAGGGAAGGGGGGGGTAGAGGCGGGCTAGAATCATGACAGGATCAGCAGTAGAACAGAATGATGGGTCCACAGCGCTGAGAGCTGCTAGATTGCCGTGACAACTGTGATCTATACGCACGACACCAGCAGAATAAGAGATGAAGGAGACAATGTCTTGTCCCCTCTCTATGGCTGACTGTCACTCTCCACGTCAATCAAAGATGATAAAGAAAATGCATGAACCGTTTGTTTCCGCTATAAGTCGTCAGCACAGAAGCTCCAGACAAGAGAAGGCTTCAATTCAACATTCTGTGTTCCTGACTGCATTTATAGACAATGAAACTGACAGAAAAAGTTAATAATAACACTGTTTATTTAAGCGGTCTATTTTACTTTATCTGCTATTCATACTAAATTTAAATAAGCCAGTTACTGTGTCAAACAAACTGTGCTGCACCATCAGTCAGGGTTCAACGTTAAATTTTTTCCCCCTGTTCAAACTATCAAATAACAACAAAGACTACAGTTAACTGTCATGTTTAATCTACCTCTATAAAATGTCAGAAAATAGTGAAAAAGTCCATCCCTCTCAGTTTAATATGATAATAAACAGAAAAAAACAGGAAATGTCCATATTTCAGAGGCTGAAAACAGCATTTCCTCCCATTTTTGCAATAAAATATTACTTTAACAATTAATCTATTATAATGTAGTTTAGTTCTTTTTAATTTAATGACTGCCATGGCCTTTTATTTGCCCCATGCAAGCGGGCAACCCTTATTGTGGAGCCCTGATCAGAACAGTAGAATTTAAGTTTACAGACAAGTGGAACAAGCTTTAATTTTGGGGACTACTGTAACAAAGTCACATTTCATCTGCCACACACCAACACTATTATCATGTATTCAGAACCACGCAGCATATCAGAACAGTCAGATTCGAAGCTAATTAGCGAGACACAAACATGTGGCACTTTCCCCCTCTTTAGCAGGACTGTAGGATTGTAAAGGCACCAGAAGATGAAATGTGAACTGCCACCATTCACGCCACAAACAGCAGGATGTATATAGCACTATACGAACTCCACAACCCCGCCGGTACAAGAATACTTTGTTCAAGGCGCTCAACTGTAGGGTTAACAGGTGTTGTGTATGAAACGGTAAACAAATTTAATGGAATCAATGGATTGTGTGGAGGAAATAATGGGAGAATTAACATGAATATTCACACCTGAAGGAACGTAATTATGGGGATAAATGTTTAAGACATGGGAGAGTGGACATAAGATGAACTGAGAGGCGTTTTAAGAGTCATCTAAACTAATGTAAATTACCTCACTATTCTAATTAACTGATCTGATGATAAGCAGATGAACGAAACTGAGCTGATTTTGATCTGCTTCAATGAATCCTGACAACTCTATAAAATGAAGTTAAACAGTAAAAAAACAAATCTAGATATGGATCATCTGGACACACTAAGTTCAATCCACTATATACACTACAGTGTTGTAATGTAGGTTTATATGTTACATGCCACCATATGAATAATATGCTCCAGTTTTAATGGGACATCACTTCAGTGTTGTTATCTTAGCAACTGTGTTGTTTTGATGACTTTTTAGACTCCTTTATGGGCTGTACGTTGACTTTTTTTCTGCGCACATAACTGGTGCTACAGAGGTTGAAAGTTTTGTAGTACAGGCCACAAAATTACAGCACAAGTATAAAAAATGTCTGTCACCATCTCTAAAAAACACCACAAGTAGTGCAGCTCAACTTGCCTCATGCTCACCTCTCTTTTTTTTTCCCCCCGACACAACCACACACACTTACACCTCTCTCACTGCAAACACTCCAGCGTACCCAGCTGTGCCTCTTTCTCTTTCTCTCTCCCCCCTGTACAGTGTGTATATGATCTGTTGACTTACTTGGTCCTAAGTATGTTTAATAAAGTTGCCAAAAAACACAATTTGCATTTTTGGTTCTATTTTCACAACAGAAGGTGAGCTGCGTGGGGAGGAGGCTTGTTGTCTTGTTGTTAATGACGTAGCCTATCAAACCGGTTGAAACCAGCGTGATGCTGAATGACATTGGCACCCATCACATGCGCAGGGCTACCAAGTAATAGATTAACCTGCAAATTATTTTCCCAATTAACTGTTTGGTCTACAAAATGACAAAGAATTGTTAAAATCACTCCCAGAGCCTGAAGTGACGTCTTCAAACTGCTTCTTCAGTCCAACCAAAAACTCAAAGACTCATCATTCACTACCATAAATGACAAAGAAAAGCAGCAAAACCACACATTTTAGATGCCAGAACTAGCAAATGTCTGACATTTCGGCTTGAAAAATGACTGAGACGATTAATCGATCGATCAAAATAGTTGGCAACTAATTTTCTTTTGATCGACTAGTCATTGCATCTGTACAAATGCACTTTTTACACGACGGCAGGCCTATAATAATAAAGAGAAGACTCTTTTTCTCTGCAGAGCTTGTAACTATTAGAGGCTTCTCACATAGCAGAACAAACAGATACAGGAGGGGTTGAGTGAGGGCAGACACTAGTTAACTGATTGCAGATGCATCATTCTCTCAGATGGATAAAGAAAAAAGAAAAAAAAACAAATGCTAAAATGGGTCACCACATATACCTGGACAACCATAAATACACCTGGACGTCCCACCCAAGTCAAGTCAAGTAAAGTCTGGGAGATGCACATTGATTCACCTCACTCACAAACAACAGCTGTCTCACACACACACACACCGCAAAGGTGTATAAAACAGGTGCTACGGTGGTAATTTCAAACATCGCACAGTCTGTTTTTTTTTCATAACATGTGTGACATACATGTCACACTTTACAGTCCTGCCTTTCATGTTTTCGTTTCACACTGATTTGGAGAGATGAGGCATTTCAGTTGACCGCACATTAGCAAGATTGAAAGCGATAACAAACTGCCTGCGACGTATTCATGTGAGGGCACATGTGAAAATGGCCTGGTTCACTTGTTTTGGAAACTGAGTCTAACTTATCAATGTGGCATGTCTGATTTTTTCCTCTGAATTCCAACATGTCTCAGTTTTTTTCGAGCCTTTCGTGTGTGATCCTTGTTGTGGTTTTTAAGAGTCATCATCTTTAAACATAAAACAGACCACAGAATGTGACCCTTTTTTCCCAATACAAGAACAATGGTGTTTGGTTTTTTTTTGTGACCAGCTTTTTAATTTAATTTCCCCACGTAGTTTGATGATGATGATACAGGAAAACAACGCAGAAGAATGCACTTATGAGACAAAGACCACAGACCCTGAGTATAATCCTATTAATAATGCAGACTTTATCTATCAACGTCTCTGTCTTTGGTCTTTAAAATATCCTTATTCTTATCCTTCTCTACTCCTACCTATGATGAAAGCAATATCGAATTATTCATGAAACATGTTTGAAACACGTGATTTTCATGTTTGGTCAGGGGTTAGAGAAGTTTGTTTCCTTGTCTCGTTTGTTTCCCTGACTCAGACTAACATTGTTCTCGCTATCGTTTTTCCTTTGAAGCTTTTTTTTAGTTTATAATGTGTTGCTTTTTCTTTCACCAACAAGGTTTCTGCAGGTCCTTAAAAGGTCAAAAATCCAAACATCTGAATTATAGGCCTTAAAATGTCTTAGATACAATCTCGGCAGGTCTTAAAAAGGATTGGATCATGAAGTTAGCATTTCATTAACTTCAGCCTCGCATGTGGAAGTGTGAAAAGATCTTACATTGTGCTATTTCGATTGGCAGATTATATCAAAAGAGATTAAGTAATAAGAGGTTGATGAACACACTTTTTTCCCCAATATGGACATGAAACAGGTCTTAAATTTAATTCTTAATGGTCTTAAAAAGTGTTAAATTTAACGTGTCGAGAGCTGCAGAAACCCTGATCACATTACTCCTTTGTGTTATTCACATGCTTTTAGTTCTTGTCTCAACCTCCTTGGCCTGTGCGCAGTTCATAATGTGTTGTTACGCAGTTCTGGAAAGAACCTGGGAGAGCTTGAACAGATACAACAGATCACACTGTTGCTGCAGCGAGAATCAGCATCATGTATGAATGAGATTTATTAAGCGTTATGGAATTGAATCGCCTTTTTAATGACAAAATAACGACAATCCTGTGTCATTTCTACAGATTCCCATTAGCGCCACATGAAGTGCTAACCAAGTGGAAACCATGAGTAGTGCATACTCAGACAGACTAGCAGGACTAGAGAAAGAAAAATGAAGAAAAGGGTGAGTAACATCAGACAAATTCTCTGGTGAACCCCAATGCACTTCTCCTCCCAGCATGCAACGCCCCTTTAAGCATGGCTAGTCTATAATTACACAGGAAGAGATACTGGGAACAGACAGCCAGCCTGAGTCATAGGCTTCATGAGCAAAACTCCAGCACATACATTGACCAAACTTGCAGACATGTCTTGGTTTTTACAGGCACACTGCCCCAGGCACCTATAACTGAGTGTGTGCCGTTTTGTCTACACACACCTTCTTCCTTCCCTTGGCAAAGTGAGTCACACAGACACAAAGCATGATGTCAGAACAAATCTCAAGAGAGTGAACACTGTTAATGAAATACTGAACAATGTACAATAACACCAGCCTGGCTGTTTTAACCTGTGAGTCACCGGAGACTTCTCATACACAAGTGCGCTCTTACCCACCAACAAATACAGCTCTGAATGCCCCAGTTCTGACCCTGAGTGAAATTACATACAGCATATTTCAATAGCAATATGTGTCAGGAATTCAAATAGTAAACAGCAAATCTACTTGTGACTTGAACATCTTTCAGACTTTGTGATTTACCAACACACATCTGATTGAAAATGAAACATTTCATGCAAATATTACACCCCTGTCCTTCTGCATTTCGGCCCGTACCGAACTTTAAAAATACATTTCTGGATTCTCAGTTTCCAGACACCAAAAAATGAAAGTGCACTGAAAATTACTTTAACTGACTAGTGAAAGGGACCGAACAGGCACATAAGACCAGAAGCAGAGATATTACCATCACTGAAGGCTCTAAAAGGGAGGTTCCACATACCCGCACATGTTAAACCTCCACACATCCCAAACCTTAACCATACTGGGGAAAAAAGGCATCTAACCGACTCTATAAGGAAAACACGTGGCAGCTGCTCCACAAAAAGCAGGAACGCAGTTTGACCAAGTCAGGTTTTTTGGAACTAATCATATGACAGCAAAGATTTAAGTAACCAGAAAAACAGAAAGAATTTACAGGGTCAACTTTACTACAAATAGACAGATGTGAATCATGGTGGAGGTGACTTTTTTTCTGAATTGAACTCTGTAGCCACATATGCTACATGAATATCCAGCAGGACTGCTCTGACCTATCCCACTGTCAAAGTCCTTTAGGCAAATGTCTGGTCTTATAGATGGAGTAGTTTAACATTTTAGAAAATAGGCTTTCTTTCTTAAATTTAACCGCACTGAAATTAATGACAAGAAACAGAAAGTTAGATGCTATTTCTTGACGAACAATAGTTTATTCATCTGGCTATAGCATGGACTGCCAAATGTGTTTAATGAGCCCAGGTTTTGGAACAGGTCTCTGCGCAGGTTTTACAGTACCAAACCTGGCAACCTCATTGTGACAACAAGACTTCAGGAAGTCAATGTATCCTGCAGCTAATGACCAAGAAATAGATTCAGCCTGCAACTACTTTTAAAGGAACAATATGTAAACTCTCTCACATTAAAACAATAACAAAAGACATATTTGATGACATCGTGAAGTGGCATGGGATCATGTTATCTTCACCTTTAAAGAGCCATGAGAGCTGATGAAAATCTATCAGACGCAACTCAGGCAGAAATCAAGTTCATGGATGAGGTAATGTTGAAGTTTTATTCAAGTTACATTTAGTCACAAGCACAGACTTCCTTCCTCACGCTCTGACGTATCAACGCATCATGCTTTTTCTCCGAAGTTATAGCAACAAGTGAGCAACAGAAACAGGACATGCACCATTACCTTGAATAAATCAACTACTGCGTTTGAGCATTGTTGGAAACATTTTGGATAATGTAAATACACAACTCAACAAAGTATACAACATATTTCTCGCCTTTTGTTGTATTTACATTTGTTTGTATACAGATTAAACAAACGAGATAAAATTGTTAAAACGAAAGCTTTATAAATCTTGGTTTTTCTGCTTCTAGTCTTGATGCTAAGCTAACTGCTTCCTAGCTCTTACTTTGTATCTGATATGACTATGGAAACAACGCAAATAAAGGTATAACTATTCCGTTTTGCATCAGGGTTAAGAAGTAGAGCTGCAACTGTTTATCCAAATGCTCAGTATGTTCCAAGTAATCACTTTTCTGTCCAAGTATGGCAAAACACTCAGGTGCTGCACGTTTCTATAGACCCTGTGAAACCTTTTTCCTTCTGTGAAAACTTGTCACTATGGTAATCCCCTGTAAGTAACATTGATTAAAGCGAATCACAGTAACTATTTCATGAGGAAGTAAATTACAACATTTTTACAGCCATAAAGGTTGAGTGTGTGACACTCGGGGGATAGATTTTAGTAGGAGAATGAATTCAAGGTTGAGGGACAATGCCATAAGCAGCCGTTGGACAGATAACATCAACGTGTCTCTTTTGTAAGCACACACCTTGCCGTGACAAAAGAACATGTAAGTGGCCCTCAAGTGAATAGAAAGAAATAGAGCCCCCTATACTCCACCCTGCCACCGCTTGCCTTGTCTTTCATCTTAGCCTCAATATCCTGTTTCATTTCTATTGCCAGCCGAAAGACCTACTGCACTTCTGCGAGGGTGACAGAGAAAGGTTCATGTTGGGCAAGACAGCCTGCTGCAGCAGGAATACAGATGGACAGGAAGACATCTTTAAAAGCTTAGTACTTTTTATGTTTAAGAGTAATTCAAAAGGGTTCAGAAACACTGCAGAATAAAAGGAAATAGCCTGATCTTGAGTTTCTCTGAGGCTGCATGCAAATGACTGTAAGGCCGGTAATGTTGACGATGTGAAAATGAGTTATGAGAAGGCAAAAAGTAGGGTGTGAGATTGCAGGACAAGGGAATACACACTCAAAAGGTAAGCAGAGGAGATTAATTGTGCTGTTCCCACAAACCCCCACCCTCTGCCTTTGTCCTTAGGTGATTGAATGGCAACAGCTGAGAAGGTGAGGGAAGGGACACCTGCAAGGCGAGGAGGGTGAGGAAGTGTAGAGGGGATGATGCTTGATCTACATAACATTAAATAACCTGGCAATCTTTACTGAGGCTCCTTACAATAATCTGTGATCTGAAACACAGAACGGGACCGCTTTCCTTTTCTATCCCCATTCAAAACACCGTGAATGAATGGGGGTGGAGCAGTGAGAAGACAAGAAGCTCTAACAGCACATTACTGCCATGCTTTTCTGTCAGGAGATGCACTAGAGAGCATTACACGCCAATAAGGACATTTCGGCACTAGCTTTAGGTGAGAGGGAGGAAAATCAAGAAAATAAGACTGATAAAAGAGGAGAAAGACAGAAAGAGAGGAAATCATGAAATAAAAAGTAAACCGTTTTTGTCTTACCTGACCCTCCAAACTGACTGCTGGCAAGAGTAGTTGGCCGGTTCTTGCCATTTGAAACTGGAAGCTCAAACATCTGAAATAAGAGAAACGATACTGTAAACACACCAGTCCAAGTCCATTTAAGACTTTACTGAGCTGTATCAGGGTGATTACAGGTCCTTAACAGTCTTAAAATGTCTAAAATTCACATTTACTAATAAAAGGCCTGAAAAACTATTAAATTGTTTTAAAGTCTGTTTGGGAATGTCTTAAATATTAATTCATTGAGTGCTGTAATGGTGGCACAAGAGTTTATTTTGAATGCCTTTGTTGTCCTGTCACAGTCTTTTAGGTTTTTGCTCATAAACACACTTGAACAAATGTTCTTTAACTTCACCCGTTTGTCATTTTGCCTTATTTCTAATTTTGAACTGACCATATGTATTTACTTAGACGACAACACCTACATTTTCCCATTAGATGTTCTACATTTTACTGCAAAATTGGTTTTAAATTTAATTAAATCATTAAACTTATGGATACATGTAGACACCCTGCGTATTCTTGACTTGTGCAAAGGTTGTTTAGGCTGTTATTTAAGCTATCCTATCCTGCGTCCCTCCCTATCTCGCCAACAGCTTCATTGGGCACGAAACAATGTACACATTCCAGCTTGGGCTGAGTGACTGCTAAAATTAAAATGACACAACAACACTCTCGTAAAAAGTTGGCTGATGTAATCGCACTGAAATCCTTCAAACCCTGACCGACTGACCTATTCACTGATGCCCCGATTTTCATTCACATTTCAACCCACATGACAACTGTTCAGGACTAATTATGGCAGTTACAGAAATCTTGTTTTGTGAGCAAAGAATGAATTGTGTAGGATGCCTACTCGACAAACTCAAGCAATCTTCAGAGAGATCTTACCGCGCTAAAATCCAGCAAGTCGTTGAGCTCCTTGTCTGTTTCCACTGCAGCCATTCTCTGCTGCTCTTCACTTGGCCCTTTCAGTCTCAGCAAGCGACTACAAGCAGAGGTAAGGGGAATATGAGTATATCTTCCTCAATTGTAAGATGGTTAACTATTCTGCTAAATATTACCAAAGTGTGATAATATTGCGGGTATGACTACTGGTGCTTTCTACAAAATATAATCAAAACAAAGAGAGGGTGACATGGGTTTGGAGCAAAATATGGCATTACGATGCATTCACTGTTTATTTCACTCAGCAGGCACAGCCTACTTAAAGTGCAGGAAATTGTAGCTGCTGCCTTTAAAAGGATCAGTTTGTATGATTTAGTGGCATATAGCGGAAAGCCTGCAAATTGCTAGCCGCGAAACTCACGAAAAAAAAAAAGGCCCTATCTATCTGTTGGGTTTGTCCATTCTGGGCTACTGTAGAAACATGGTAGAGGAACATGGCAGATCAGAACGAAACAAAACAAAACCGAAAACCTAATGATTGTTATTTTCAGGTGATTATACACTAATGAAAACATACTTATGAATATTATCTTCCCATTTGTGACACACTCTTCCAATGCATCCACGTAATTCTTACATTTTATAAACCAGATTTTATTTTAATTGTTTTCATTGTAGCATTACCATCGATTATGACAGCATATTACTCACTGGCTGCTGACGTGGGACAGCTACACAAGCAATTAGACTGGTTTTAAAGTCCAATTTAACATATTACCCAATCCACTAACCATACTATCTACACCACTTTCACCGGCAATTAAAATTAGGGCTAACATTGAAATTATTACCAAATCTGTCCACTCAAAAAACACCCAGTAGATGCAAAAGTATTGATTGGCTAACTCTGTTTGTGGCAGAGGTGCAGGTGAGCAGGTATAGTTCAAGGTGTCTTCCTTTTCACTTGCAAAGATTCAGATAATAAAGTTAAACTGGAGACTTGTTTAAACCTGCCTGAGTGTCTGTGTTGTTGCCTCTTCCACTGTAAAGTTGTGTCCAATGGTGTTTTTGTGTCCCCCATATCTCAAAAATAAAGTTCAAAAATAAAATGTCATCATAACCAATAGGAAAGTTTTAGGAAGTAAGACTAAGACTGTAAGAATCTTGCATTACGAACAGGAAATATTATAATGAAAACAACTCCAGACAATGTCTAGACTTACATCACAATATAAATCTGTCACCAGTTTCTCCAGGGTTTACATAATGATTCAGACAAATGATTAAAAAGCATTCACTTGGCTCAATACAACAATTAGAGACGATACTTAGAGATGAGACAATGATACAGTTGAACCATAAAAAGTAATGCTTGCATGGTAGTGGCACTTTCGTGCAGGACCATCGCAGTATCGACCAAGTAATGAAAAATCCAGCCAGTTCTAAGAATTTCCCTGGTAGCCCACATCTTACATTGGTGACCATGGTTCAGCCACAGGCCACACTGCACTCGTTGTTAGTCAGACCCTGGACTCAGGCTGCTTCCTCAACCTCAAAAACCAACCTGCTCTAACAGCTCTTCAGAAAAACTTACAGAGTAATAACACGGCACACTGGACTCTCAAATAAGCAGTGTACTGTACGACCAGCCTGTATCAAAGCAAATGCAGGCCGTGAGTATAAGATATCCAAATAACTATCATTTTAAAATACCATCTGGGGGAAATCATAATGTTGTGATTTTGTTGGTAGTCAAGGGTGTTGATTAAATTCAGAATTTGTGATGCTGTCAAGCTGATATACAATTAAGTGTCTATCAGTTAGTGATATTGATGGTTTACTGGTGTCAACTGTTCCTCTGACCTAATGAATGCCTGCTTTTCCTGACTTTAGAATATGTTGTCGAGACTTTGCCACTTTTAATAATTCAGGAATGATGTGGACCCTGTGTACCTCTGTGCAAACTGGCTTAAACTGTCTCAGGATGTTTTACCAAACATCTACTATTATTCCATTTGCAGGTGCATCAATTGTTAAAACTGCAAAATTATATGCAATGTCAAAAATAAAAACATTGGGAAAACTGTGATACTCCATTAACATTACAAACTAAAACTTCAAATGTCGATAAGATAAAATGGAATTAACAAATCTGACCGTCAATCAACAAAAGATGACCTGGATAGTGGTATTTTTTGTTATTTTGTCCATTGTTTTGTTTTGTTACCAAGCAAACAACCCTTTCAGTATCTTTGACGTTTGGAACAATTCTGAGGAGTCAAGGATGTTTCATGACCTCTAGTACATTTGCAAGATGTTACTGTAACTGAGATGATTTCACTCAAACCACTTGAATAACTCAGTATCATTTTCGAGGCATGACTGAAGAATCACTTTCAGTCTAAAATAATACACTAGAAACAAGGAAAGGCAGTTAGTTTCAGCTATTTGAGTTATTCAATTGCAAAAGCTTTATCATTCAAATTAAGACGTATCTAATTTTTACGCGGCTAACAATTAATGTCACTGTTGATTAATGTGTTTATTCTGATTTAATCTGTCTATTATTTTCTCAATTAATCGATTAGTTGTTTGGTCAAAAAAAGGTCAGAAAATGGTGAAAAATGTCGATCCGTGCTTCCAAAAGCCCAAAGACAACGTCCCTGAAACATCTTGTTTTGCCCACAACACGTGGATATTCACTTTACTGTCATTGAGTACTACAGAAACCAGAAAATAGTCCTATTTAAGATGCTGGAATCAGAGAATTATGACATTTTCCTCTTTAAAAAAATAGCTCAAACTGATTAAATAATTAGAAAAATAGTTTGCTATTAATTTAATGGTTGACAATTAATCGATTAATCGTTGCAGCTCTACCAATGATGTATGAATTACAAGAGTGCTATTGTTAGCCTGCCAGTGATACTCCTGGAAATATTGTGAGTAATCTCACAAGTTTATGTTTATAAACAAGTTAAACCATAACAGAAACAACACCAAAAATCAACAATTTGTTTACAGTGAAAACTCTATTTATCACTAAATATCAACCATGTCTGATTTTGAAGGCATGAAAGCAGAGCTGAAACAATTAATCAATTAGCTGTCAACTGTTGAATTAGCTGCTATTTAATTTGCTAATTAATCCGTTTTAGTGTTGTTGTTTTTTAAGGGGAAAAAAAGTAAGAAATTCTCTGATTCCAGCTTCTTAAATGTGAATATTTTCTGGTCTCTTTAGTCCTCTGTGACAGTAAACTGAATACATTTGGTTGTGGACAAAACAAGATATTTGAGGATGTCATCTTTGGCTTTGGGAAACATGTATCAGCATTTTATAGGCCCAGCAAGTAATCGATTAATCGAAAAGAAAACTTAAAGATTAATCAACAATGAAAATAAACATTATTTGCAGCCCTACGTGAAAGGATGCAACCACAAGATGAAGGAAAACGGGGGAAAAAAGCAATGTAAACAGTCGTACAACAAGTAATAATCACACAAATGAAGTCTAACTAATGATAAATGTTATTGCGTGAAACCAGGCCAAAATGTTCTGACACTGTCCCAATCTAGAAATTTCAGTCTCTGTTTGAGCTGAGGTCAAAATGGGGGATAAGTGTTTTAGCCCCTCCTAACAAATGGAAGTTGCATTACGCTTGTCTTGAGCACCCCCACCTTCGGCCTGACCATTTGGCGACAACTTTTACGGCACTAATCCCCACACAACATCTCGTACCTGGCATCAAATAAGACAGTTATCAGTTATCAATAGCCTGTGTGTTTCAGGGCTCGTGTGTTGGGTTTAAAAAGCCCTGCGGGATGTTTAAAAGGACCTAAAAAACCTGTTGCCTGCCCTCCCTCACGTCGAGCAGGAGACTGGGACACTGATGAACACAAAGACTCGGGCCAGCAAAGTTTCAGTTTAGTGGTCAAAACGCAACAAAATGAGAATAAAAGTCCAAATTTATATAAAGAATCCATCAAAAATGTATTTTACATAATGCAGGATGCAATAAATAAAGCTTTGGATGCATTCATGTTGCTTGTATGGTGATGGTGTTATTATTAAGAGGTGGAGGGGGTAAAAATAACACCCTAGAGTTATACTTTGAAGTAAAAAAATTTTGCACATTGCACAATTTGTGGCTTATATATGTGTTAGCACAGTGACCAAAGCTACATTAGCATCTATAACATGTGGAAAAGACTGCAGTGTTAGCTACATACAGGAGTGTTGTAGTTGTATGTTAATGTTTCACGGCTAATGTTGCATTTGTACCAAGAAAACCAACATTTAGAATCAGACAGCACAATCCAAAGGGTCTAACTAGTAATATGTTAATGCTATGTAACGTTATAACCAACTGAAGTGAACAAAGTAGTCTTTTCCACCACATATAAGATTGTAATAGTCTGTAGTAACACGGCGAGCTCGCACAGGCCGAAGGGACCCCCGCTTTTCCCGGCTGTGGCACTCGGTACAACTTGAACGATGCGCTTAAAAACTTGCTCATTACTCTGGTAACAACGTGGCAGACAACTTCGGTTTGACATGCATATGCTTGTTATGAATGCGTATTAATCCACGCAGTTACCTGGATTCAATTATGTGGCATCCAACAGGGAGAAATCAGCGGCTGGAGTGGAGAGAAAAACAAAGTTAGGGATAGGATCCTTCCCCCCGTGGTCCGGACTGTGGGCTTGATGAAAATGAGGAAAGACAATATGAACCAGTCCTCCGTCCGCCTTCGTCTCCTTTTGTTGTCTTCGTCACGAAAGTAAAAACACGTCTCTAACACAAACCATAACTCTTGTGTTACAGCCGTTTGCTTATTGTTAGAGAAATTGTAACCATTTCATTTTCCAAGTAGACATTTTAACAGCCTCCACATTGTCGGTTCACTCCGAGTATCACTCCGCAAGCAAGCACAGCAGCCTACGGGAGGACATGGACGCTGAAACATCAACGGTTTCTCGTCTGAACTGAGACGAAGTGGCCGAGCGAAGCAGGTTTCGGCTGTTTTTTTGTGTCGAAGCGGCGGTTATCTTAAATACCGTAAATGTCACGGAGATGTGACGGTAAACGAGACGCAAAATGATCGGATTCGCGGGGGTCTATGTCGACTGGCGGATGAGGACAGCGGAAAGCCCAACAGACTACAGATGGAATGATAATATCAGAGGGAGGACCAATTGGATACGACCAACATTTGATTGGCAACCGGGGCGCCCAAATATGTTTCATCATCAACCTTTAGGGCAGTATCATCTAGCCTACGGGTTTTTTGCACTTTAGTTTTGCTCTCTAACAGTGCTTGTGCTACAAAAAATGTTCGTGTGTGTGTGGGAAAGAGGTGGGAGTCCACCATGCTCAGACAGTTATGCCAGACGTGGGTAAGAAAGTTTCTTTTTAAGAAGAATTGTAATTTGCCATGTTGTGTAAATTCATGGTCAAAGATAGCAGATCATGGGTTGACCTTGCTGTGAATAAATCCCTGAAAAATCATACTGATCATAACGACCTATACGATATAATAATGTGTGCACTGTCCCAATATTAAAGGGATAGTTCAACCCAAAAAAATCAAAAATCCATATTTTTTCCTAAAGGTTCATTTATGCTGAAAGTTAGATCTGTCAGTACTCTGCATTCATTTTGTTCATGTCTCTGCAAGTTTCTGAAACCTTACGGATATGGATCAAGCAAGACGCGACAAATTTTAAAAATAAAAAAGTATTGGAAATGACGTTCGTCTTCAGTTAGTTCACTGGATCCCAAACTTTTTTTGGCATGCCCCCCTTCTGAAGCCCAAAAAAAGTTCACACCCGCCCGCCTCATAATAATGTATTATAATCATTAACAATAATGATTTTATGGGGAAGAAACCAATTTTTTTTTTAAAAAAAGGATTCAAGTTGAAGCAAACTGGTTTACTTGTTTATTTCCCCTACATAAGTCATATTCATTAAACTTTGTTTCATTCTCTTTTTCTCCCTTGGTCATCTTTGACCCCCCCCCCCCCCCCCCCCCCCCCCCCCCCCCCCCCCCCCCCCCCCCCCCACTCACCT
>JAJHUR010093380.1:0-12064 GCA_027495735.1 Lutjanus campechanus | reverse complement strand
CCCCCCCCCCCCCCAGTGGCTCTGCACCCCCCACTGAACCACTGAATTAGATAGTGAAAAGAATTTTCCGTCCACATGTCGAGATGTATTTAATGGCTGCAGGAACGTTTTTGCAACCTCCTCCAGCGTTGCCATGTTTGTTGTTATCAGAAACTTTTGACATCTTCTTCTTTGGGGTAACTTTTGACTCTGAGTGGCGCCCTCTAGTGGACATATTGCTTAACGTCCATGGCAACGTAAAGGACGCATGTGAGCAGTGACAGTTACACTTTTTGAAATAGATGCATCTAGATTGTTTTGGTGTGAGTTTTGCCGAGTTTTGGAGCCATCTGGCGTAGAGATGTCTGCCTTGTCTCTATTATAATAGAATTAGCACCAAAAAAAGAGAAAAAATGACATTTACAAAACTCAAAAACAGTGTTTATTTCCATAAATCATGACTTGGCTACTCAAAATAATCCACAGACGTAAGCAGTTTCATGAAGTTCATCACTGCACAGAAGGTAGCGTGCATCAACTCATGGACGAGAAGTTACAGCTCAGCCGAGGAGGACGCTTTTAATTTTTATGCAGTACCGTGCAGTTATGAGCACAAGCCTCTCGTCCATGAGTAGATGCACGCTTCCTTCTGCATGGTATTACAGTTAGTAGACAGTAGAAAGAAAATAGTTCCTACACCAGTTATTCCTTATCTCATTCACAATGCTATTTTTGTCCGATAGTTTTAGTTTAGTCTACTGTTAAGGGAGAAAAACACGTGTCATTTGAAAATGCTATAAAAACATCCTGACAAATAATGATAATAATTACAGTGCCCTGTGTGTATAATGATATTTGCAGTCTTACAACATCAACTATCATCACATATTTGTTTTTGAGAGGAAAAACATCTTGTAAAATATAATTACGCATTCATAAGTGGTCAGTTTTATCTTAGTGTTTAGGGAGGAGAGAAACAAAAGTGGTAATGGTAATTGCAGTTTTATTTACATAATTATTTATGTAAGCTCAATGTGCTTTACACTGACAGACAAAATATAAAAATGCAGAAGCTGAATCAATGAAGCATGCACCCAAACATACAGCACAATAAAAATCCAACATATCAAAATGATCAAATAAAAATAACCCCTGCCTAATCACATAGTTGTGCATGTACAGACTGTACAATAAACAAGTGCTTCCATAGAAACACGCACCCACACACAGAGTAATTAACAAATAGCCTGGGAGAACAGGAACATTTTGAGTTCTCTTTTGAATGAGAACACAGTTGTGATGGACCTCTAGTGAGCAGGCAGCTTGTTCCACAGAGCAGGACCACAGTAGCTGAAGGCATCCTCACCAGACTTGGATCTAATTCTGGGCACAGCTAGAAGACCTCCACATGACGATCTGAGAGGCATGATCAGAATACAATCTGTGGGTAAGTCAGAGACCGTGGAGCCAAACCATTGGGTGCTTTATAAGACAAGCAGAGTGAGTTCAAAATATGAGAACGCATGAGCGAGTGCGTGTGAACCTGTGTGAGAGACAGAAAGTGGTAGAAAGAAAAAAAAAAGTAATGGCACAGCTACTTCCTTTTGTCAAACCAGAATCAAAAAGACTTGAGTTTAGAGCATGAGCCAGCATCTAACTAACTCACATACAGGGCCTGGCTGCTGTTTTTCATGAGCTGTACCTTTGGTGGTTATGTAAACAAGGCTGCACTTAATGTGACTGTTTGTTTTCAGTCTTTCTAAAGAAAACCTCAACTGGTTCAAGGGAAAAAAAAAAACCCAAATAACATCTGTGCCGGCCTTTACGAGAAAACTCAGCCATCCACTTTGTGGTTGACAAAACACACACACGCACACACACACATATGCTCAGCATGCATTGCACACATGCAACCCAGACACGAACCTGAATGCCGCTAACAAAGGGACTAAAGTCTGGGTATCATGTCATCATTTTAGAGCTAAATAAATAAATAAAACATGCCAACGGAGCAGACAATTCATGCATACAATTGCATTGTTATAGACAGATGAAGTTAAATAGGTGTAAAAGATATACTTTTAGAAATAAAGGTGCTATCTAGAACCATAAAGGGTTATTTGGCATGTCCCCATAGAAGCCTTTTTAGTTCCTGGTTGAACCTTTTAGGTTGCACTTGGAACCGTCTCAGAGAGTCCTACCTAGAACTCAACATAAAGAGTTATACCTAGAACCATCTATGAAAGGCTTCACCCAGAACTCCCATTGAGAGTTTCTACAGAGAACCCTTCTGTGGTGTAATGGTTTCACTCAGAACCTAGGCCCCTTTCCCACCAAATAAGCTCTGGTTCTTGAACCGGTACTGTTCAAGATTCTTGGAACTTTGGTGATATATAGAGAACAGCAGTTTTGAGTGGAACCTTTGGAACCAATAACCTGTAGCCCACTTTGGTTCCTAAAACAGGTCTTTTCCACCAACATGGAACTGGCCCAATTCTGGTTCAAGCAACAAATTTTGAACCATTGAGAACGTTTCCACCAAACATGAATGGGTTCACCGGCTGGGTCGCTAGATAGCACTAAGGTTCCAAGAAATGGAACCAGAGCTAGCTCTGTCTGGAACCTTTCTACCTTCTAAGGGTGATAACAAGAACCCACCCCGCAGGTTCAACTGAGAACCATTTTATATTCCAAAGGTCTTATCTAGAATCCACTCTGGGGGTTCTGCCAAAACCCCTTTTACATTATGTTACAAAGAACCCTTGATGAAAGAGTTCTTCGTCTTTCTCCCCTGGATGAAAAGGGTTCTTAATACAACTTTTCAGGTTCCGGGCCAAATTACTTCTGGTGGAAATGCTTAGAACAGTTCAAAATTAGATGCTTGAACCAGAATGGGGCTGGATCCATGTTGGTGGAAAAGGCCTATCAGGGGGATCTATCCAGAACCTTTCCACCTTCTAAAGGTGCCAACAAGAACACAGGATTCCACTGAGAACCCTTTTATATTTCAAGGGTTTTATGTAGAACCCACCCAGGGGTTTCTGCCAAGAACTCTTGACTAACCCTACACAAACCCTTGACACAAGACTTCTTAAAGGATTTCAACAATCCTTGAAGAACTCTTTCTTCGGAAAAGGTACCTTTGGATGAAAAAGATTCTTGGAACCCTTAGTCTTACAAAGAACGCTTATCCAGGAGCAAATGGTTCTGGGAAGAACCTCAGCTCTGAAGTATATACCTTGCCTGGGTCCAGACTTTCAAAATCTGCCCACCCCGCTGAGTTGAAATGAGGTGTGACGAGTTGACGATTCAGTCTGATGTCAGGCGAGGAAGATCCCTTTATGAACTCTTATTTCTAAGACTGTGCACCTCAGCTCTCAGTCAGTGTGAGCAGATCAACCTCATTATGACAAAACAGGTCTCATGTCACAGATTGACTCACGAAGCTCCTGCAGTACACCTGGGGAAAGAAGCCGCGTGTATATTTGCCGTGGAAGTGATCATATCACAGCTCTACACAAAACATCAAACAATGTTTGGTTTGTTGCCTTTTCAAAAGTAGGACGAGCGGCATGGAGGCAAAACAACATCAAGGTTGTACGGTGAGGTGCAAGACACACACAAAAAAAAATCTATATTTAGAGTGGAACTCCATTTTCCTAACCCCCAAGTGTGTACCCTCCTCTCCACCCACTCTTTCCTGGGCTCTCTCTTCTATTTCTTCTAGACAAGTGCTGTTTGTAAATGGGTTACCCCCATGCAGCCACCCACGCATCAGGTACAGTATGAAAACCTGGGGCATCCTGTTATGACTTCTGGTTTCCTGTTTCCTGTGAAAAATACAGCCCCCCTCTCTCTCTCTCACACACACACACACACAAACACACTCATGAACTCCACCACTCAGCGTCACACACCACACAAAGCAGGGCTGCATGGGATCAGCTGCTAACACCCCATTTCCAAATATATTAGTTTGAGTGTTTGTTCTTACAATCCTGGCTTAAGCTTTTGGGACTGTGTTCAGTATAAATATCATACTACTGCCACTTGGATTCAGTTAAAGACACGGTGCCATGCTCTCTTTCACTGCTAAAAATTCCTGCTTGATTTGGTTAAATCATCATATTATTATGTAGATCAAGCAAGACCAGTCTTTGTTTAAACGACTTATTTTTTTGAACAGAAACTGTCTCTACTCATTGTTTGAGTGCATGATCTATTTAATTTTGAGAGTTTCAAATGTATATTTTAAAGTGAATCCTGCTTAAAATAGCAGCCACTCTGAGATAATTCAGGTTAATATAAGTAAAGCCAAACGTCCAATACTGTGCATGTGAAAACATTAGAAGCTAAGTCACCTACAAATCCCATCATCCATTGCCCCAAAACACGGCCAGTCACTAAGCCAAGCTGTTGACTATTTTTGCTTTAACTGAAACTTTCTTCTTTCCTGTTTCTTGTACTTAAATAACCACCTTGTTAACTAGCTAGCAAACAAGTGATGTAGATTAGCTGCTAGCTAGGGAGTGTTTTGCTAACATTAGCTCTAACATGTAACTACTTAAACAACAATTGATGAATATTAGCTAGTTAGTTAGCTAGGTAGCAGTTGAGCAAGATTGGTACTAAGAGGAGAGTCTGTGACTATGTGACTATGTCGACTTCACAGGTCCCTCCGGCAACAGTTTTTTGGCCTTCTTAGAAATTTTTCCTTGTTTTCAACAGACAAGGTAACTCATGGAGTATAGGAAAGGCTTAGGAAGGGTAAATTATGTCATTTTTTGTTGTTCAGGTGTACCTAAAAAGATTGGCTAGGATAACATAAATACATCTTAAGGGAAAAATGCATAATGCTAATTAAATTAAAAACTAGATATATTCATGTAAAGATGCTAACTTATTTTTTTAATGTTAATATCACAGATTTAATCCACTCAGATCTATTTTATCAGTGTTTTAGATTATTTCCATCAATCTAATATTTGACTGTATTTCTGACTGCGTGTCGCACACAGTGGCGCTGTTGTGGTCAGCGTCCTGCCCTGTGAAACACACTGCAGCGTTGTGAGAAAGTCATTATGCCATAAGGTGACAAGAACAGCTGTTTTACCCCCATTTTTCACGGCATTTAATTTGTTTTTATTCCTTGTATACATATCCTCATTTCACATGCCAGAGAGGAAGATGTACAAGTGTCAGGGGACCACTGAAACAGCAATAACAGCAGTGTGTGCTCGTGTGTGAACTGTAGGCCCCCCGTTTGACAAATAAAAATATGAAAATAACACAGTTTGTGACGCACAGCATGCTGCCATGCCACACACACACACACACGTCCTGCCAAGATACCTGAGCATCTCTCTCAACAGGGGTCAGCCACATCACTCTTAATGAGCAGAAATCTCTCTGCCTTCCTGCGGTGGCTCTAGCCTGCCATGCTGAATGCTCAGTGACGGTGTGCACGGTTAATTGTCTTGGCACAAACTCGTAGCCCCATTTTCTCCTCTTTTATGCTGCTGCTTCTGAATTTTAACAAACGCGTTTAGTGCATTTGATTCCTTTTATCAGTCGTGGGTGGGTGGGTGTCAACTTTTTTTTTAATATTAAAAGCAGAAATGTTCAGTATTTCTTGTTTAATGCAGTCTATATTCTACAGATCACTCACTATTTTTCTCTTTTTTTTGCAAGAAAAAGCACAATGCCATCCTGTTCTTTTCCCTCATTTTTAGCTCATCATCCCCTCCCCCTTTCTTGCAGATTTGAATTCATTAGCAATCAAAGAGCCACTGACAAACGCCCAATCTTAATTACCCTCTCATTTGCATATTTGCATATTAATGACTGCAGACTTTGCTGTTTTTCTGCTGCAGTAGTCCCCCTCCCATCATCAACATTGCTCAGACTTCTTTGCCTCCCTGCATGCTGCAACACTACGCCTTTCACCGAGCTCAAGGCCTGACACTTTTCAGCCTGAAGTTGACAGACATTCAAGGGAAGACATTTCATTATCACTCCACACATGAGCCAAACAGATGAATCATTGTGCTTGTGATTTTAAATGGAGGACTCATGTATTTCAGCGGGGCTTTAATTCACTGTCCAGCTCTTGCTTTCAGTCTGTATATGCATGATTTGTCTTGGTTGCTGCAATGTATACACCACACACAGTACCAAGTATATTTTGATGTTCCTGTTTGGCAGCATACTTGATTTAGGAATTGTATCACAAGTCCTCAGTGCATTGCACCTGATGTGCTTCCCCCTTCTGGTGAAATGAGGGTAAGACAGTGAAGTGATATTCTGGCAAATTAAGACATCATGTCCGCTGTGACAATACATAACATTTATTGACAATTATGACTTTATAAAGACAAAAGTTTTCAATGACTTAACCATAAAAACATCTATCTCTTTAAACCGTTGCTTAGAGGAGGAAGTGCACAAACAGAACAAAACAAAAGGAGAGAAATGCCGTAATCCTGCAACAACACAGGATGCACTACAATGGCAAATCCATGTCCTGTTGTTTACATTACAGCGAATACAAAGTAATAACTATTTGTTTCTGCTGAGACTGCTCAGTGAGTTGCGTTGCAGCTCGTTCAAGAGATAAAAGCAGTCTTGTTAAAGCAGGTGCTGTCCAAGGATGAATTTCTATTATTTCTAAAGGCAGCCCCTGTGCTAACGGTACAAGAACAAGCAGAGGATGGTGCTTTAAATTAACAACCCCGACAAACAGAGGGTGCATTTAAGGTTGTATCTTTTTATTATTTTTGGCTTTGACATGAGGGTCATGCTAAAATGTTTTAAACATTGTGCTTCACCTCAAAACATCTCAAAATTTGTAGAAATCAGTCACATCGACAAATGCAACAACAACAAAAAAAACCTTCCTCAAAAAAACTCAATCATCTCTTGCTAACACAGACACACATAAACCCCGACCTGTTTAGTAAAATAAACTTATTCTAACATTTCTCAATGTGCTTACATAACACATAGAAAAACAAATTCATATACTATGTATCTGCCTGTACACATGTACAGATGCTTGACCGTGATTGTAACAGCTGGGACTGACACACTCGTGCTGTAAGCCTCGGAACACGTCTGGGAAATTCAGACGAGAAAACTGAAAAGCAGAATTTAAAGATAATAGAAAATTACACAGCTATTACACACACCAGACCGGCATGTATGCTCATCACAGCCACTCCTCTTTTGGGGGGAAAGAAAACCAAAGATTCTACAGATGTTAATGCAATTTGACATGTGTTTGGATCACACTTTTGTTTGTATTAAACAAACTTTTGATTCATAGACACGCCTAATAATTATTTTGTGACCTTGCCTGAACCTGAGGGTTCATGATATCTTGATAAATTAAGGCTAATTGGTCAGTCATGCTCCTTCAGCCTTCCCCCAAGCAAGCAGAACAATGAACCAACACAGTGGCCAGACCTGCCATATTTGGACAGTACATCTATACTTATTTAAATCACCAGGTAGTGTCAGGTTAAATATTGTATGTAAATAACCTGTTAATAACCAACTGTATAATCTGTGTAATAGCCATTGTTTTCTGGTGCAGCAGCCTCCCACTCAAGCTAGGTAACCATCAACAGTGACTGTCGCCAGCGTCATTTAGCAGTTTACCACACCGATGGTGAATATGTAAGTGAAAAAGACAACTTTTGCTTTAACTCGTCATTCTGAAGTAAATGTTCGTTGCACAGTGTAGCAGCCAATAATGTAATAACTGCCATTATTGTCATAACTGCAAAAAATGTTTTTTCCAGTCTTAATGCAATAAAAGTTGAATATATAATAACTGTGATATAATTTCTGAAGCAGTAACATAAGAAATTTTTGCACATGATGTTATTATTTATCATCAATAGTCAGACTTCAATTACACTTACCTTAACTGTTGCTTCTTTCAAATAGCTGCTAAAAAACCTGACCGATCCTGACCCCTGCATCTTAGTCGTAACTCTGCGTAACTTGTCGATGTCAAAAGTAACTCAGGTGTTTGAGCAGGTATTTCAGAGAAGCAACAGTAACCCTAAGTGTCATGGAAGTGTGACACTTTATAACCTATAAACAAAACTTTAAGTGATACAAGAACAGTATATTATTACATTATCGGCTCCAATTATTTTGTTTTGATGATTTTTTAAAAACCCAGATAATAATGTAATAATCAAACCCTAATGAAATAACTTATATAAAAACGTTATCAAGTCACTGATGAAGAAAAATTATTATATTATTGGCAGTTATTACATTAGTCTATCTAACTGCGGAAGCATTGATTATTACAGTAGGACGGTTGTTCCTAGTTTCACTGCAGGTCCTCACGTTAACATGTGTCAAAGTGCTACTCTTTCCCCCAGAAGCAGGACATTGGCACTTGATGACATAATGCCGGTCTGATATATGCATTTTAATTTGCTTATAAGGGATATCTTTTCCAGTTTTGTACATATGACTGAAGGATGGTGGGTGAGAGCTGAACAAAAGGATAATGGCATTCGTTGGGCAAACAAAGCAGAAGTAGTGCAGCAGTGCTGAACCCTCAATAACCCCTAATAACGGTGACAAATTCAAACGCAACGTCTAGCATTTTTAACAGGACTCCAATCTAGCAGCTACAGGTTCAAAATAAGATATTTAATGGCCCAAAATAATTGTAATTAATTTAAGAGGAAATATTGTACTGACTTTCCACAAAAGGTGCAAACTGTAGACACAGTATGTTTCCTAACGTGTGATTCACCTGGTTTTCATGTCAGTAGGGTTGATTTGAAAGATGAGACTTCAGAGGGTCACCTGAGGGAGGATGTGGCAAACAAGGTGTGTGTGTTTAGGCAGCAGCTTCTCCACGTTTTTACATGTACATACTGTGTGTGTGTGTGTGTGTGTGTGTGTGTGTCAGTCTGCAATGCGCGTGGGAGTTCTAGGTTGGTTCAGCCCCATGGTTTTGCAAAGCCAGCCAGCAAAGTCCACCTCCTCCGCCTCAGACCGCTTGATAAATGTATGATTCTGCAATAAAACAAGCAATCATATACAAATAAGACAGTGGGCATTAAAAACCTTTTTTTTTTTGTTATCTAGACCTGTTAACTCAATTATATTTCGATTTTTTAAATATTTCCTTTGTTTATATTCCTTGTTTACTCATTAATTTACCATTTTATTAGCGCTTCCTTCTATTTTAGCTATTCACTTGCTGCTGCATCAGTGAAAATTTTCCCAGATGTAGGACTAATAAATGATTCTCCTTTCCTCTCTTATCTTGTGTAATCAACCTGTCACATATTGCACATGTTCCCAGTGAAAACGGGACCAAAGAGAAAAGTGGGAGCTTAAATTCTAACTTAGGCTGAGGTCTAATTGAGGACACTCACCATCAACATTTTCAAGTCCGCCCTGTCTGCTGGATTTTTGATGAGACTGAAAATAACAGAAGCGAGATCAATCTTTGAGAGAGAGCTTCATCAAAAAATATTGGATTATATATTTATGATCATTTCTTATAGCCAAGTACACACTCAGAAAAGGATACGTGAAAAGAATGACTGAGTAATGTTTTCAGGCTAAAATGTTGTCTCACCACTTTGTCACAAAGTCCTGGAAATCAGGGGTGAAGACGCCGTGTGGTAGTTTGGGAGGGGGCTGAAATACAGAAAGAAAGTTGAATGAACATCTGATCATAGCAGAGAGGGACGCCTTCCTGATTTTGCAAGGATGATGGTAAATGCAATTTGAAGTTGTCCTTTTAACACGTTCTTAGATTCTTACCTCATTTACTATGTAGTCTAGCAGTTCAAAGATGGCCATTGCAGGACCGTGACCTGGAAACGGAGCCAAAGTAAATGTGTTTTATATTCAACATTTCAAGTTAAAAACAGTACTTTTATTAGCAACATGGATGATTTATCTTCTATTATTTTGCCTTGAATTAGATTTTACTGGCAGCTTTATAGTTTTCTACCAGCAGGAACTGATGAATCAAAGCATAAAAATGAAAAACTGCCTCCACAATCACAACCAAGAACATGTTGGTATACCTTAGTGTGCAAGTTATTTACACCAGGTGACATTATTTCCACACATGCACCATAAATATCAGGGCTTATAAATTATCGGCCGATATTCGCCTGTATTGGTATCAGCCTATATCGGCCGATAAATGTTGACAACACACATTTCTGATCTGACAGATTGTCAAAACAAAAAAGTTTTTTGATGTACTTTACTACAAAAGCATAAATGAACATTTGAGGAGTCAGAGCTGTACTTTGTTTTTGTTGTAACAGTGATGTCAGTTCGATTTGTGTTTCTTAGTTAGAGGTACAGAAGTATCCACTGACTTATTCTCTCAGGCTATTAAATAATTTGTTCTAGTTTTTTATTTCTTTTTTTACCTATCAATCAACCAGTCAAAGATGGAACTAAAAACTCAGTCTCATTTTACAACCTTGATGTTAAATGATGATAAATGATAAATACCCTTGTATTAGGTTCAGTCAGAGCTATGAAATATTAAATTATCCATCTCTGCTCAATACATCTTTGCCTTTCTTACCCTCAGGTGTGCATAAACTACAGGTTGTATGAACTTCTTTTAAAAATACAAATGTGTGAAATTATCAGCTATATTATATCTTATGGATATAGGCCATTAGAAGCAGGTAATTATCAGATATCCGTACTGATTTAAAAAATCCATTTCGTGTATCCCCAATTATTTCTAATGCTGCCACGTAGAGTTGCTTGAATACAAAGTAGTAGTGGTTATTTATCATTTACAACAAGGCTGTATAACAAGTTTTCCATGTAGTTCTCCCTTTGATCAGCTACCTAACAAAACTGTTAAGCTGTGTGTGTTTTCTGGACTATATTAGATATGAAGGGGCCCAGGCCCTCTGGTCTCTACAGACAAACAAAGACGGAGCTCTCAAGATACATCTGCATGTAGGTCTTAGTGTTTAATATGTTCTTCATTATGCCATTTTTGTTTCATCATCTATCCATTATGTTTCTCTGTTTAGTTAGTTATTTTATTCTGTATGTGTGGACAAAGTGTTTTGTGTATCTATCCTTATCATGTCCTTTCATTTGAAACTGTTTGACCCTCTGAAATCAATAAATATACTCTTGAAAAAAAAATATATATATTTGCACGAGTTGCTCACCACTGACAGGTCTACCTGGTGGTCTGGGTCTGGGTGAAGTGCTGTGCATCTCTCTCTCGCTACCATCCATGATGGGACGTCCAAATATGGCCTCCAGTTCTTTGGCGTCCGGAGGAGGGATGGGGAAGCGTCCGATTGACAGCTCCACCAAGGACAAACCCATACTCCACACATCCGACTGCACAGAATAGTGGGTTCCCTGTAGTCTCTCAGGCTGCACAGCAAACATAAACAACAGACAACAATTAACATTATATCAACAAGTTTAAGGAACTGTTTCTCAATGCTCAAGCATTGAATTAACTAATTAAAAGGCTAAGATACTGCTCTGATGTCATATTTGTTTAGAACTGTTAGTGGATTAGGACACTCTTAACAGTTTACAAATACACTTTTTATTTTTTAATCGAGACACTGGTTGAAGTTAGGTTTGATAATATTTCAATGGTGGTTAGTGGCCTACACAATACAATGAATAAACATTTAATTCGAACAGCCTAAACAAATAAGTCAACTCAGACACGAAGAAAGAACTAAACTGAGTTAATCGTTTAAAGCCACAACCAATTTGATATCTGAAAATCTTCTTGGGCCCAACCAAACCTTTGATCACAACTCTGCACCTGTAAAGATAATTTAAATCCCACGGCTTTGTTTTATAAGTTCTGATTACCTTTTAAACATTTATCATAAATATTTCATGGTAATTTCAAAATTCATAAAAAGTGAAACTAAAAAATGTTTCATCTATTAATTTTGTATGATGGCCTCTCAAGGCCCACCTGCACCTCCCTCTGTTTCAAAGGTATAATTCAGAGAGAACCAACATACCGACATATAGGATCTTGTCCCAACAAAGGAATTAGCCATAGAGTCTATGA